>JABUQX010074714.1:20000-21797 GCA_015478945.1 Trachelipus rathkii | reverse complement strand
ATCTCAAATTTAATATTAAATAAATTTTTTATATAGTTATAGTAACTGCTGCGATGCAAGTGCTTGGTGGTCTAGACATCAGTTCTCAATGTAGGAAGCCAGAGATTATGGCAGACGCGGCTTATGCAATTCTTTGTAAAGATTCTGCAAGCTTCACTGGTCATTTTCTAGTTGATGATGACATGCTACGAGCAGAAGGGGTAACTAATTTTGAAAGCTATGCTGTTGAACCAGGTAAGAGATGTACCAACTCGATATATATTGAAGGACTATATGATATTTAATTCAAAGTCGTTTAAATAAAAACTATTATCAATTAATTTCCTTTGATTGAATAGGTAAGCAGCTTCTTCCAGATTTCTTTCTCGACAAAATTGATGAAACCCATTGGGCTTCGTCCACAGCAAGCAAACAAAGTAGCGTTGGTCAAATTGATAAGGTAATATTAATTATTTCTTACTACTCCAGCCTGTCTGTTGCCTCCTTCCTAAACAAAACAAATTCCTTTTTTGTTTATTTGAAAAATTTGCTAGATGTATTTGCAAATGACTGTCATTTTTTTCTCAATATTTCAAATGAATTCTGTGTAAAAAATATTGTCCTTCTTCCCTAATTCACTCCTTTGTCGACGACTCTACCCTTCATTACTCCTTTTACTTTGAGTGGTGTCCCTCCCAACATCAAGTAGCCCACGTTAGAAGGGCCACATTGGAGCAACTAACCTCTAATTTTTCTCGAATTTCTAATTGGAGTATTGAGAACGTGGTTGTTTTCAAAGCCTCAAAAACTCAGTTCCTTCATCTTACTACTCCACATAATCTTCCATACAACTATAACACCTTCTTCGAAAACACACAACTCAAACCTTCGTCTGTTTCTGTTCCTCTTGATCTTTCTTGGAAGAATTACATTACTTCACCTTCTAAACAAGTTTCTAAGAGATTTGGTGTTCTGAGGCGAATTCAGCATTTCTTTGCTCCACCTCAGTTGCTTGCTCTTTATGGGGGTGTCGTTCTCCTTTGTATAAAATATACCTCACACATTTGGGGTGGTTTCAATCATACAGCTCTCTTTGAGAAGGTGGAGTCTAGTACTTTTCATCTTATCAACTCTCCGGCTCTCACTATTTCTGTCCAGTCTCTTTCTGCCTGTCTAACTGCTGAGCCACTTTCTTTATAATATCGCTACCTTAACGGACACTGATTTTCTGAACTCTCTGGTCCCATAGCTCCTCCATCGAGAAAGGCTCGTGCGATACGCATATCTACATAGTATCATCCTTTCCCTATCTACTCTCTTAACTACTATGCTCGATCTTACATCTACTTCGCTGGTAAAGTCTGGAACACACTCCTTTTATCTATTTTCTCGAATATCTCTGCCTTACACACTTTCAAACACATTATATCGTTGCATATCGGCATTTGAATTAAATTGGTCCTGGCTAGAAAATTCCCCTAACTCTGGTGGAGTTTGGTAGGCCTCTGACCTTCTGCCAAACGTAATATATATAGTAGTATATATATATATATATAGCATATATATATATATATAGCAGTATATATATATATATGTTATATATATATATATATATATATATATATATATATATATATATATATATATATATATATAGTTATATAATAATAATAATAATAATAATAATAATAATAATAATAATAATAATAATAATAATAATAATAATAATAATAATAATAATAATAATAATAATAATAATAATAATAATAATAATAATAATAATAATAATAATAATAGAAATTAAACTTTGTATGATAG
>JABUQX010074714.1:2500-10000 GCA_015478945.1 Trachelipus rathkii | reverse complement strand
TACCCTACTGATTAACATAATCATAGCTTCAATTCATTAATACTCTAACATTGTTTTAAAGAGACAAAGACTATTGAGGAACTGAAGATTTTAGTCAGTTTGCTAAAATTAAAATTTCAGATGTTGTGAACCAAAAGAATAATTGCTTTTGTAACAGTTTTTGCAATCATTTCCAAAGTCGACCCCCATATTTCACATCATGATTGATTATGATTTTATAAACATTTAAAGCATTATCAGATTTTCATTCCTTTATTCATAATTTCTGGTAGATTATCTCTCATAAACGATGAATCTTATTGTGAATGAGGACCTTAAAATAAAGAAAATGGCAAAATAAACTTTAAAATCTTCACTGTCATTAATTACAAATTTACAACATGAATCATGGAGCAATAACTGCTTGTCTAGGGATAGTAACTACACATGATAATTAGACTACAACTTAATAACTCGAGAGTTACCTTAACTACTTTAATACAAATGCTTCTTTAATTGTATAAGTACATTAGGAAATTCGTACCCCAAGAAGAGAATTTAAAACCTACATATATGCATAAATTTTACTAAGCAAAACAGCAGTTTTACTTCGATGACGTCACACAAGTAATGTGAAAGTCTTCAGCGTAAAAATGACATTTTACATACTAAAACTATGCCGTCATGTGGGCTTTAGATTCTCTTCCTGGAGGGACGAAACTTCCTAACGTAACTGTATATAGTTATATTGTAAATAATAAAATATTAGTATTATCAATTTTAAAGTGGAAAAAAAGTTAGTATTTTTTGGCATGGTTTGCTTTTCTTATAAAGGAAACTAAAAGGATTGACCTTATTCATAACTGGTGCGAGTAGAGGCATTGGGAAGTCAATAGCCCTTAAAGCTGCGAAAGATGGAGCAAATATTGCTATAGCAGCAAAAACAGCAGAACCTCATCCTAAGCTGCCTGGAACAATTTTTAGTGCTGCCGAAGAAAGTAAGTGTGAATTTTTTCATTTTTATTTTTATGGTGTGTCTTAACATAATAATAATAATAATAATAATAATAATAATAATAATAATAATAATAATAATAATAATAATAATAATAATAATAATAATTAATAATAATAATAAGATAATGATAATGATAATGATAATGATAATGATAATGAATAATGATAATAAAAAATATTAATAATATAATCAATAAATAATAATAATAATAATAATAATAATAATAATAATAATAATAATAATAATAATAATAATAATAATAATAATAATAATAATAATAATAATAATAATAATAATAATAATAATGTATTTTAAATATCGATTAGCAATAATTTAGTGAATAAAGGTTTTTGAACAATCATCATAATGATAATATTCATTCTGGTCATTCAAGATATTTTTATCAAGTACGGTTTTTAACCTATCCTATTGCTAGTCTGTTTTTTTTTTTTTTTACACATAAATTTCATATTTATATTTAAATTTTTTTTTCCAGTAATATTCATTCAACGATCAAAAAATCCTTTGTTACTGCTTACTCTCCAAATCATTAATTACATATATCAGTGGGAGCGAATCTTATTTTCTTAAAATAATAAATAAAATAGCTGATTTAATTTTCCATATTTTAACGTTTTCCACATTTTTTTTGCAATGGTTTAAAATTAGAGTATTCCACATTTTTACATTTTTCAGCGGTTTCCTTTTCAAGATATTTTTCTACCCTAATCCTCTATATAAATACTGCCATCTGCTCCTATTTAATATCTTTTTCTTAATTTTCCTTCAACGAGTTTAATAATTCTTTTTACATATTTCATTGTGCTGCGTATCAAGAATCCAAACTGCTCCTTTCATTTAAACAGGATATTCTTCCCTTTAGGTTTTTACCTTGGTCAGCTTCCATCTTTAGAGTTCTTTAATTTATCTGGAGTTTTCCATTTATAGGATATTTATATTTAAACGAATACTTTGTATAATCATATTTCTTTACCAGTTTATTTCATTTCAGTTGAAAACGCCGGAGGCAAAGCATTACCTTGCATTGTGGATGTTAGAGATGAAACTTCTATAAATGAAGCCGTTAATAAAGCAGTGCAAACATTTGGTGGCATCGACATTTTGGTGAATAATGCAAGTGCTATTTCCTTGACTGGTACTGTAGATACATCTATGAAAAAATATGATTTAATGCATCAAATAAACACAAGAGGAACGTACTTAACGTAAGCATGATTTTTTTTATTTATAATATCTTTTTAAATTTAAATTTAATTAATTCTACTACGCCTTTGAAAAACTAGGAATAAGTAGAAGAATGCATAAATATATATATATATATATATATATATATATATATATATATATATATATATTATATATATATATATATATATATATATATAATATATATATATATATATTATATATATATATATATATATATATATATAATATATATATATTATATATATTTTTTATTTATATGTATATATATATATTATTAATTCTATATATTATATATATATATATATATTAATATATATATATATATATATATATAATATATATATATATATATATTAAATATATATATAATATATATATATATATATATATATATATAATATATTATTATATATATATATTATATATAAGCATTTCTTACTTTGATGGTGATAATTACTTTGATAATACCCTACTTAATGTATGTAGAACTTATGTATATTAATTTTCTACTTTAGGTCAAAATTGTGTGTCCCTCATCTGATGAAAAGCAAGAATCCTCATATTTTAAACATTTCACCTCCACTTAATTTGAATCCTTTTTGGTTAAGAATCACGTGGCCTACACAATGGCGAAATATGGGATGTCAATGTGTGTTCTTGGAATGGCGGAAGAATTTAAATCCCACAAAATAGGAGTGAATGCATTGTGGCCTAGAACAGGTATTTCATGTAACTGAGAATGAGGGATTTATCTTATAATTTTTTTCTCATTAATGTTTGATAAAATGATTTAAATTAGGTCAGGTACTTTTTTACCCCAATTAGGTTTACTTATCTTAAAACTGTCAGATTAAGCAAAACAGCAGTTTTGTTTTTTTCCACATTTCAAACCCTTAAAGAATCCCTTTTGTCAAATTGTTGAGTTTTCGTCAAGAAAGTTTTCATCAAATATTTATTTCATTATATAACAGGGTATATGCTGTTTTTTGTCTAATGCATGAGTTATTTTAACACAAAAATATTATTTGTTTTCCTGGCTGCTTATCCGAAATCACGGAATCGGTAAATCTTAGGGAAATCGGAATCATAACTTGAACCGGAGCGTCATGATCGCAACCGGACTAGGGTCTGAAATTCTATTGAAATCGGAATCTGAGTCGCTAAACTTTGAATTTTACAAAATCCGAAAAGGGGGAAACAAATAAGGAAGACAAACAATGTTTGAAGATACTGCTTCCCAAAATTAATGTCTTATATATATTTTTTTCAACAACTTGTCTACAAGTTTTAATAACGAAACACTCTAGGCAATGTATAAATTGCAATATTCAAAACTTTTAAAGTTCAATTTCTTCATTCATGCATAAAACTGATACAGTACCGCTATTATTAATAATTCTTACTGCTGAAATGTAAATCAGATTTGAATTTAAATAGTAAATTTACTCATTCAGTTTTTGCAATACCTAAATTTAATATACAACTCTCTCCCTTGTAATGCTTTTCTAGAAATGATGATTCTTGGAGGGTAAAAGACCTCATCAACTATAATTAACAAAATTAATGGTTTGCCTTGCAGTTTTTTTAAAGTTTCTACTTGCTTTTATGCTAATATATATATTATATATATATATATATATATATATATATATATATATATATATATATATATATATATATATATATATATATATATATATATATATATATTTATATATTTATTTATATTGTTACCACTTGTTGAGAACAAAAAGAAGATAAGGTCAAAACAAACACGAGAATCAGGAGGTCCTAATTAGTCTTAATGAAGTCTTAATACCTATAAAATATATAAATAATAAATATAACAACTATAACAATAATAATAAAAATGAAAAAAACAATTTAGTGATTTTACAAAAAGAAAATTTTCACATTAGGGACCTTAGAAATGAAAGTTTTTTGCCACACAAAAATATATAATAAAAAAAATGATTTCACTAAAAAATATGCATTTGACGCACTTTCACAATATATAATTTCTTAATACACAATATTAACAAAATATTTAATTTTCACTAATAAGTACTCACCCTGGCTTTTACAGAAAAAGGAAAACACAAAATTTTGCGTAACATTTGGAAAGTGTAATGATTAAGTGAGACGACTTGAAACACCCAAAAAAAAATAATCAATTGCAAGATGGTACAAAAAGTCAAGTTCGCAGCTGCAAGAGCGAGGAACGAACACAGCATTCGACACAGATGATAAACGGACAGAGTGGGACGAGTTCCTAGAAAACTTTGTTATATTCTCCCTCGCAGACGACGGAAAGTCAGCTACCAAAAATTTTCGATTAATTATTGCAGGACTTTAAGGCAACTGGAAAATATTTCAGGAAGAAAGTAACATAAATGGCTTTCTAGCCAAGAACTGAAAAACAGAAGCAACAATATATACATGGTTATGTCCCAAAAGAGTAAATGTACTGATGATCCGTAATATTTAAATCTAATATTATTGGACTTGCCTGAAAATTGGCAAGTTATTCTTCCTTGGAGAGGTTACACAGCGGTCTCCAACGTTTCTTCCCACTGCTCATAGCAGTACCAGAAGTCATTTTCCTGAAGAGTGTTTAGTTTACGTGTTACAGTTTTTTATGTTTTCCATCGTCCCAAAATGAGGACCCTTCAACTTCATTTTCAACTTAGGGAAGAGGTAGAAATCGCATGGAGCTAGATCTAGGCTGCAATGGAGGATGTGGAAGTACTTGAAGGTTTTTCTTCTCCAGAAATTCTATAATTGAGAGCGCAGTGTGAGATGGCGCGTTAGCGTGGTGCAGCACCCAATCGTCTGCAATGTCTGTTTTGATTCGCGGAACTCGTTTTCGAAGTCGTTCTAAGACATCTTTGTAAAAAGACGTGATTAACTGTCTGTCCTAAAGGGCACAAATTTCTTGTGCACAATACCACGGCTATCGAAAAAAACAATAATCGATGATTTCACCTTGAACTTACTCATACGTGCTTTCTTCGGACGAGGAGAATTTTTTTCGTGCCATTCCGCACTTTCCGTTTGGTTTCCGGATCGTACTCAAAAACCCATAATTCATCGCCTGTTATAATTTTATCCAAAAAATTGTGCTGCATTTCGAATCTTTCAAGTAAATCTTCACAAATTTTGACCCTGTTCGCTTTCTGCTCTACAGACAAGTCTTTCGGCACTAGTTTTGAAAAAAAAATTTTGCATGTACAAATGGTTCTTTAAAATTCTATGAACTGCATTTTTATCCAAACCAGTTTCTTTTGCAGTCACTCTGACACTGAACCGGCGTTCTCTTCTCCATCACAGCTCTAATACAACTTCCACCATTTTCATCTGTTGTTTGACGAAGATTGGTTTTCAACCAACGAGGGTCGTCTCAATATTTTCTCGGCCCCCTTTGAAAGCTTTGTGCCACTTAAAAACCATAGTTCTTGGTAGAGTGGCATCCCCATAAGCTTCGTTTAAAGAAGCAAATATCTCAGTGGTAGACTTGTTACGTTTCACACAGAGATTGATAGCGTACCGCTGTTCAATATTTACCTGCATCACAAAAACGTAACGAGGATAGAAAAAACGCCCATACACAAAAAGATGAAGTGCAAAAACGTAACAAGGCTAGAACACACGCCCATACATAAACAGATTTAGGGCGAAGACTGACTTATTAACTCTGCTGTTAAAACTGGATTAGATATTGAAGCCTAGGTAACTAGCTTACCCACTCGTATATATCACTGAGGAGGCAGCTACATTACTCAAGTCGTTCATGGATATTCAGTAAACTTACTTTTGGGACAGAGGCGAGTATATATTATAATATATATAATATATATTATATATAAATATTTATATATAATATATACTATATATATATTAATATATATTATATATATAATATATATATCATATATTATATATATATATATATATATATATATATATATATATAATATATATATTTATATATATATATATATATATATATATATAATATATATATATATAATATATATATATAATATATATATATAATATATATAATATATTATATATATATATAATATATATTATATATATATATATATATAAGTACTAGACTACTTGTTACCATCAGATTCCCTCGCTTCGCTCGGTTTCTGTGCTGATATCCGCTCGCTTCACTCGCATGGCAGTTTCCCTTACTACTTTTACTACTCTTTTATTATTTTGGGAATAAAATTTGATGAGAAACGTTAAAGAAATTGAATAATTTTTCAGGTAAAATAAGGGTTTCGTACACGCTCGCTTAGCTCACTCATTAGTTTCCCTACTACTCACATAATATTTTACAAAGAGTTTTATAAATAATTTTAAAAACTGATTTATAATAAAAATATATATAAATAAAATGGAAATATATTTTATTCGTCATGGAAGAAAATACATTTTTGAAAGTAGTGATTCTTATTGTTTTAAATGTGAAGTTAAAGCATATATATGGATAGATAATTCAAGTACAAAATTTTATAGTTCATGCTATAAATGGGAAGAACTATTAGAAGTTATCTATAATTGTTTTGATGAAAAATATTAAAAAAAATTGAAGAGTAATAATTATAAATCTGCATAATCAGGGTTTACTATTAAAATATTAATCAAGAATAAATTTAGAGAAATTTATTAAAAAGTGTTATAACAACCATGAAGATATAAAGAAGAATTAGCATAAAATGCTAGACCTTAATGATAAATTAGAGCAAACGTTTCAGAAGATTAAAGGTTCAAAGAGAAAAAATTCGTTAAATTGTCATTATAAATTATCAAAGTTGCTACAACTATGTGATAAAAAATGTGAACTTTCCAATTTCAAGAAAATGTTACCCCAAAAATTGATGAACGAATATCAGAGCGTATGGGAAAATATATGTAAAATTAACAAATGGGAGTTGATTGAGTAGAAAAGGATATTTGCATTATATTTAATTTTTTATATATAATATTTTTCTTTTTAAATATTTAATTATCTAAAATATGTATTATGATATTCTACACAAAAACATTGAATTATCAAATTTTATATTATGATATTCTCCACTAAAATATTGCATTTGAATATTGTTTTCATTAAAAAAAATTTAGCTCGAGCTATCAGTCGACTTTGGGGAAGTTATTGGTGGAGGCATGTTGAGTACGTGGTCCATTCAGGTGTGAATTTAGCCGTTACAACCATGGAAAGGATTCCGCGTCGACTAACACCTGATGAGTGTATA
>JABUQX010074713.1:0-42821 GCA_015478945.1 Trachelipus rathkii | reverse complement strand
TCTCACTCTATATTAACCCAAATATAAAGACAGCAAGCTGGATGGTAACGTGACCCAATTTTAGAAACCTAGACAAACTAGGGTCATGAGACCCCAATATACAAAAACAACAGAAAATGAAAAATAAAGAACAAAGAGCTAAGCGGTCAGGTGACCTCAATATAAAGAACCCATCAACTGGGGTCAAATAACCAATATGAAAGAATAGTAAATGGGGATTACGTTAACCCCAATATCAGACAAGCAAGCAGAAAGAAGGACCTAATTTACCAGAAGACCCGAAAAGGTACTAAATCCATCGAGTTAGCCGTGCCCATTCTTATAATACTATATATATATATACTATATATTATTATGTACTGATATATATATAATATATATATATATATATATTATATATACTCTAGTTAATCTTATTATATTATAGATAATGGACAAGAGCCTATAACTTACTATAATATATTCTTATTATATATCATTATAATATTATATTTTTATTACTATATCGCTACTATTATTAACGATATATATATATCTCCCAATGTATCTTGCCAACTGCATTAGAACAAGCAACTAGTGCTCACGTTGATCAAAACGTAAAGGACAAAAAAAACTGATATGTAACTAGCAAGTACAACTGGGTTGACATTGACGCCCAATATAAGAAAAAAGCAACCTGGGTTACGTGACCCATTATAAAAGAACAAGCAACTTGGGGTTACGTGACCACGTATATTTAAAGAACAACAATGGGTCAGTGACCCCAATGTTAGAACAGAAACTGATATAAAGAACAATCAGCATGAGGTCATTGACATACTTAAACGAACAGCAACTAGGTGTCACCTAACCCCATATAAAGAACCAAGCAACTGGTGCTACACGTGACCCCAATATCAGAAACCACGACAAACTTAGGTCCACGAGACCCCAATATAAAAAACAAGAAATGAAAAATAAAGAACAAGAAGCTGGCTCCAAGGTGACCTTCAATATAAATAACATCACTGGGGTCAAATACGACCCAATATGCTAAAGCACATAATGATACAATCGGGGTTACTCTAACCCAATATTGGAAACGACGTCACAGAAGAAACCTGTTTCATGATGGAAAAAATTCTAAAATTCCATCGAGTTTAGCAGTTGCACTTTACTACTTATATATATATATATACTATTATTTATTATACATATATAATATTCTATACTATATTACTATACGCATTTATAGTTATATCTATTATAATATTTTTAAAGTTTATTACAATTTTACTTTCTTTAATATATATATAATATATATAATTATTTATAGATTTATTAAAGTCTGGATTAAAGTGTCTTGTAAATAGTACTATATATATATAATATATACTAATTTATATATATCTCCAATGTATCTGGCAACTGCATTAAGAACAGCAACTAGTGTCACGTGATAACAAAGTAAAGAAAAAATGCCACACAAAAATATGAAAAGCAAGTAATTGAATTTACTTGACCTAGATGTGAGGAAAGAAACTAAGGTTCGTGACCAATTTAAAGAAAACGGACTGAGGTTTTTGGTTGGGGAATTATATCAGACATATAATGGCGGTTAAAGTTGGGCAGCGCTACTGATGAACAACAACTAAACACACCGAGAAAATTGAATTTAAAGAACAAAGTTGCCAGAACGATTCAAGAAATAAAAAAAATCGTGATTAAAAAAATTTAAGTTTCCGAAATGCAACAGCAAACATATGACAAAGCGATGATTAACATGAATCAAACTGAGCAAAATTTATTATTTCTTGTCCACTCAAAATCAAATAGCAAATTCATGTACCAAGTCCAAAAACCTGTTTTGTACAAAGTTGAACCATTCCAAAGATAATGTAAAAAGAATTACCATTAGATATATAGAATATAATATATATAATATAATATAATATATTAATATATAATATATATATATATAATTATAAAGTTATATATATATATTATAATAATATACTATATATAATATACAATGGCGTATCCAGAATTTTTTCGGGGCCAGACCAAAACATAGTTTCTTTATATATATATATATATTAATATACTAATATATATAATATATAAGATATAATAAATATACTATAAAATATATATATTATATATATATATATATATTATATATATACTATATATATATATGATAGTAATAAAAATCAAGACCCAATATTAAATTTCTAAGAAAAAATGGAAATAATTTATATAAATTATAAAAATCACCTACCCTAAATTGTTAATTTTAATCGCCGGGCATGAGAGTGAGCAAAGCCGAGATAATATCTTCAGTTTTATATTTCAATTATTTCGATATAACTTATCTGGTTCATGATTTTCATCCCAATAGTATTCTCAAAGTAGCCTTTCAAAAGTCTTAGGGCCGTATTATATACCTGCCTTTTCTCTTCCTTTCGTCAAGATCTTCCTTCAAATCCTCCCTTAACTTAATTCAAATTTATGAACGTATCCTTGAGAAAATTTTTCGAAGAAAGCCTTGACCGTCCAAAATACTGTAGCGAAATCGCTTCCTATCATGAGCTCCTTGAAACCAATCCTTGAACTCTCCTTAAGATTTTGTTTTCCGCGCGAGCCATCTTTTTTTATTTACAATTGTCGACCAGAATTTATGTTAATTTATATCATTGGGACTTTTATTATGTAAATGATTTTGTCAAATATATTCTTTCGTGTAAGAAAATACCAAAAACCACATAAATTAGCTCACACAGAGAAATAGCAGCGTGCAACTTATCGACCGGGTCCAACTTAGTGTTAAGCAGATGATATTTTTATAATTATCATTAATCGAGCTAGTGTAGTTCAGCCTACACCGCTATGCCAATCAAAGCAACTGAAACTAATAAGTGTGAAGCAACACCTCTTCAATTCTCATAGTATTTTTTTAAACGCATTTAATTATTCTTTAATTTTTTCTTTTTAATATTCTAATAAATTACATTACATAAAAAATATAAATTATTAATAACTTTTATTTTTTCAGTTCATACCTTGTGTTTCATTGCTATTCGTGTCTCGGACGTCATGAAATATGATGACGTTTTTCATTGAAAACTGTCTTCGATAAGTAGCTCCGATTAAAGGAATTAGCAGCCCATAAAATAAGCCAAATTTTTTTTAAGATCTTCATGCAGTGGAGGAATGCTTAATCTGAGCACCTTACGGAAAGTCAGACGTTTTTTCCAAAGTTGATTCATTAAATACGGCCTTAATCTTGAAAAGCTTCTTGCACTACTGACAAGCATTTTCTTCATTTGAATGCCAAGATTTGCAACAAGTTGTAAATATTTTGAAAATTTGGCCTCAAGAATAGAGCCGTCTATTGCTGTTTTGACGATCTGTGCTGTGTATAACCTTCTATAAATCCCATTCTGCTTTACTAAATCTTCAATTGTCTTCTCGAGATCTTTCTTGTGAAAGATTACACAAAATATTTATCTCTCATATGTACATTACACCTGCCCTGTATGACAAATTGCAGGAAGATTTTAATTTCTTATGATTTAATAAACCTCTCTCCTAATGCTGATATAAATCATCCAAAGAATCTTATAAAAATGAATGTATAATAAGTCTGTGGGTTGAAGAAGAATGTTGGGTCTGTATTTTTGGAATTATTTAATTCTTTGAAATTTTCAAAACCCACATCAATTCAGATGCGCTACACATTTCTTCAAAAATCAGCTGAAATCTAATGTGCATTTTCTGATGCTTCAAGTCGTTTTAACTAAAGACTTACGAAATTTGTTCTTTAAATGCAATATATTAAAATAATTAACCTTGCACCTTTATATTATTAACGAATATGATGCTTAAAATTTTTGTGTGTAATAAATTTCGGGGGCCCATGGCCCCCCTGGCCCCCCCTAAATACGCCACTATATATAATTATAATAGTATATATAAATATAATAATATAATATATATATATATCATATAATTATATTATATATATATATATCTATAATAAATATAATATATATTAATATATATCGTGCAGCAAGTAGGTTTTATTCTTTCCAAACTTTTTAAGTTTTTATTTAGTCCTTTAATTGACTTCAAATTTATCCAGTACTAAGTAACATTGATTATTAGGCCTTTATTATATTCTTTATGTAAAATATATCTTAAATAAATATTTATGGTTTATTTAGTTTGAACCATATTGATGAAAATATAAAATGTAATTTAAAAAAAAAACATTATGTATTCTGTAAAAAGAGAGAGAGAGAGATGAGAAGAGAGAGAGAGAGAAAGAGATGAGAGAGAGGAGAGCTGAAGAGAGAGAGAGAGTGAGAGATGAGCATAAGAGAGAGAGAGAGAGCGGAGAAGAGAGAGAGAGAGTAAGTAAAAATTATATGAAAATTAAGGATTTCCTATAACAATAAGTATTTGTCTTTGAAATACGTTAAGACATAGCAGTTTACATAGAAAGGAAAAATTATTTTTGTCAAACGAACTTATTATTTGCCTTCATGTACCCATTAACGGAATATTAATTATTGTTATACCATTCTATTAGCAAGAGAATTCATATAATATAAGAACTCTTTTTTTCTCTTGAGGAAGAGGTGTGGCTTTAGTTTCCCTTATGGTTTTATATGGCCGTCAGTTGATGTTTGAAAAGTGCTCACCTCGAGAACGCATAAGATAAGAATATAGAGAAGAAGATAAATAATAATGATAAATAATATTATATAATATAGATATATAGAGATAGAAAAGATATAAGAGATAAGAGTATATATATACTGTATATGATATAAAGAAAGATAAAGAATATAGATATATATAGATATATAGATAAGAAGATAGAGATAGAAAAGAAAGAAGAAAGTATGTAGTATAATGATAAGAATAAGAAGGCGCGCAGCAGCCGAAGAGTTCAGGCATAACGTAGAAACGATAACACACGGGAAATAACATGGTGTATGTCAGCCTAAAAAGCAGCGAAGGAAACTAAAAAAAAAAGGTATGTAGGCGAAGATGTATTAAGAACGCCTAAGATTGAGTTAAACAAGCCTAGACCGGAAAGAGTGCACGCGCGGAGGGAGTGGAAACCGCCCATAGGCTCAGAGCAAAAGGGCCCAATACCGTACCACTGTGCCGCTGGGAGAAAATAGGAGTGTCGTTTAGAGCCGTCGAGGGGTGGCGAGCCGACGGAGAGAACAGAGGGTGACGAAGTGCCCCCTGCGCCCCCGGGTAGGCGAGAAACCCCTACGCGATCCATCCTCGGTGGGTATCCGGGGATGCGGAAGTGGTTAAACAAAAAAAATTTATCTATCTGGCGGTGCGCAGGCCGAGCTAACCCAAATAAGTGTAATGCCATTTTCAAAGCCGAAAAGGTGACCAAACCATTTTTAATTTGGGAAAAAGCGGAGGTAAAGAAATATTATCTATGTAATAATAGCCTTTACGTATTATTGAAATAAGGTTCATATAATGTATGGTTCGGTGTTCGTGAAAGGAACCTACCTGGCTTTTGTTGTATCGACTTACAGGTTCGCAGTGGCTCATTCTCGCGTTGTTTGATAATGTTGTTTACGTATATTAATCACTATGGAAATATTGTTAATGTCAGCATAACCTTTACTGCTTTTGTTGATCGTCACCTGTTTGAAAGTTTTTAACAAACAGAGCTTCTATGGATAGGTTTCTTTCACTTTTTTTTTTTTTTTTTTAATTAATAATTAGAAAAAATTTCTCTATTTTATTTTTTTTTTAATTTATTTATTATTGTTTTGTTATTTCAGTTATTAAAAATAATACAGCATAACGAAAAAAATTTAATTAAATATAGAAAAATCTGAAGTAAATATCTTAAACTAAGTGAATTCTTATAAATTATTTTTAATTTTCTATTTATGTCAGAGAAAATAATTTAATTTGATTTAAAATAAATTGATAAAATTTTGACGTGAAACTAAATACGTATGTAATTAACTGAAGAAAGAATTTAAGAAATTTTAATATTCGAACTATATTTAATTTTTCAATAATAAAATAATAATTAATAATAATCAAAATAATAATAAAATAATAATAATAATAATAATATAATAATAATAATAATAATAATAATAATAATAATAATAATAATAATAATAATAAATAATAATAATAATAATATTAAATAATTGAAAATAATATAATAAAAAATAATTTATTTAACTTTTCCACGTTATCATTTCACATATTTACAAATAATAATAATAATAATAAATAATAATAATAATAATAATAATTATATATTTAATTATTTCAATAATAATAATAATAATAATAATAATAATAATAATAATAATAATAATAATAATAATAATAATAATAATAATAATAATATTAATAATAAAATAATAATAATAATAATAATAATAAAAATTATAAAAAATATCAATAATTAATCAATAAAAACAATATTAACAATAAATAATAATAATAATATAATAATAATAATAATAATATAATAATAATAATAACTGGTAATTTAAATCCATAGATTATTATCAACATTTAATATTTTCATTTCATTTTGTTTATTTGAATGCACTCTACGAACCTGCAATATGATATACGTATTATAAATTCTGTAAATGACTTAATACAAGATCTTCTATATAAAGAATATAAATATATAAAGATATATATATAGTATATATTATATATATTATATATATATATATATATATATATAAATCAGAGCTGGGCGCGCCTATAATTTTTTTGAGTGCGCCTGCGCCATGCGCCTATGCCGCCGGACTTTGCGCCTAGCGCCTATCCGCCTTTATTTTCTGTCACATCCAATGCGCCATAGCGCCTATTGCGCCTATGGTCTTTGCGCCTGCGACTTTCGCGGCCAGTGCTGTTGGCTAAAATTTATTGCCAAGTAAAACTATTAATGCGATAACTTAAGCATGCTTGTTAAAAGGAAGAAAAAACACATTTAATAATTCTGTGTAATTAAAAACAACCGCAAACTTAATATCTACACGTCTTGTGCGTCATGTTTTCCCCCAGGAAAGGTCCAGACGAGCGCTGCAGAGTTGAAATTTTCATAACCATATGCCAATTATTGAGTTATGAAACAACTGAACTAGTAATATATATATATATATATATATATATATATAATAATATAATATATATATTATATAATATATAGATATATATAATATATATATATATAATAAATATATATATATATATTTATATAAAAGTTTAGACTGGTTTTTAGAATGATACAAGTCTATCCTGCTTCTAAGTTCTACTTTAATGTGCAAAAATGCTTTGTTCCTCTTCATAGGCGCGGCTATCAGGCGCAGGAATTGCTTTTAATTAATTTTTTTGTAAAAAATATTTTCTTTAGCAAAAAAGGAGAATGCCAAGGAGAAATTGGACAATTTTGCAAGCTTGGAAGAAATCGAATGGTCTGATCTATCTTCATTGGAGGCATAATTTTAACATAAATTGCTCGTTCTTTTTTTTTTTCTTTTTAACTAAACGAATACCCGCAATCTAGACCGCAGAGATGGCAGGAATCGCGTCTCTCGCCTCCGTGGCGACAGGGGACTCGTCCACCCCATCGGCTTCGAGCCACCTAAAAAATAATTATCATGAAGCCGTAATGCTAATAAATATAACTAAATATCAGTTCACTTAAGCCAGCTTTTCGAATTTTGAAGCCATTAAATGAATAAATTAATATATATATAATATATTATTATATATATATATATATATAATATATATATATATATATATATTAATATTATTATATATATATATATATATATATATATATAAATATATATATATATAGTATTATATATACATTAAATTAAACTTTATAACATATCTGTATATTCTGTATCACAAATACACTTTTGAGACAAAATTAACTGTGTAGTACATTAAAAAAAACAAACAAAGCGATCTTATCAGATATTACGGATTCTAAATCAAACACGTCCATCCTGAACAAAGGTGAAATCATAACTAGTCTAAACCTTTTTTTTTTTAATAAATACCTAATGTTAAATCTGTAAACTAATAAAAGTAAGAAGGACATAATCTACTCAACATCATGTTTAAACCAAATGGGTCACTCTAAACTAATATTATATATATAATATATATATAATTATAATATATTATAATATAAGTTATATATATATATATATATATATATATATTATATATATATATATAATTATTATATATATATAGGCCTATTCCAGAAAGGCCAGGAAACAATTGAAGTTCGTGCGTACGTTTGTAACTCCAATCGACTCATGGCTGTTGCGACTCAGGGCTGATGGCGGTTGTTTATTATTTTTAATAATATATTTTGTTTTATATATATATATATTAATATATATATAATTATAATATATATATAGAATATTATATATATATTTATATATAGATAATATATATATAGATATATATATATAGGGACATTTATAAGTGGTTGACCGTTAACTTAGGTTAGGTTAACTTAGGTTCAAGTTTGGTTAGGATTAGGTTGGTTCAGTTAGATGTACCCAAAAATTATATGTATTATACCTAAATATTAAGAATACATACATTAATATAATAGTGATTTTACCCTCCTCACGCAACCATTATATATATATATATATATATATATACTATATATATAATATATATCATATTATATATATATATAGCTATATATATATATATATATAAGACTACCGCTTAATATGCATATTTAAATAGCTGGAATTTATATTAAATAATCCTGGAATGCTTCTTGTTTCACCTCTATCGAGTTGTCTGAAACGGTAAGGTTGTAAATAATTTTATTAATGACCTAATTAGGTTGCTTACATCTCCTTTAGGTAAACTTAGCTGACTTATATTAACTAACCTAACCTTATGTTAATAACCGATAACATTAGTCGGTTAATAAAATTATTTACAACAGATGAAATCACCATTCCAAAAAGATGGTGAAAAAAAGGCATCTGGTTTGTAACTTTAGCTATATATTATAATATTATAATATATATATATATAAATATCATATATATATATATATAATATAGTATATATTGATATATATATCATATATATATATATTATATATATATATATATATATATATATATATATACTATATATATATATATATATAATATATATATATATAATGTATATTATATATTATATGTCCTATTCTATTTTACCGACTTCCGTCAGTTTGATCATATTTTTTATATATTCTACTATATGATTACTACAATGAATCTCCAGGGTAAACGGACATGATTCAAAAGTTAGAAATATTTTAAATTAATTTTTTAAAAATCAAATTTTGTTAAAATATTTTTTCAAAAATAATATCTCGAAAAGTACGACATTACAGAAAAACAAATGACATTTTTGAAAAGCATAAAAAACCTTATTATAAAAATGAAAACTAAAAAAAAAAAAAAATTAACAATGAAATATCTCGAAAAGTACGACACATACAAAAAAACCAATTACATATTTGGAATAGCGTATAAAGCTTATTACCCAAAATGAAAAAAAACAAATAATAAATAAAAAAAAAAAAAAAAATAGGGGGCTCGAGCCGACGGGGGACAGATGTGGACGTTTTCCATATCCCGTTAGGGAGAGGCGGAGACCCCCGGACACCGCAATACAAAAGAGCGGGGGTCGGAGACCCTCCCCGGTAGGGAGGGAAAATCGAGTCCTACCCTGTCTTCGCCGGAAGGCCGAGAGACCCGACTCCTGCCATTTTGCTGTTTACCCTTGGGTATTCCTTTAGTTAAAAAAAAATAAAAAAAATGTTCAAACTGACGGAGTCGTAAAAAACGTAACTGTCCTATTGTATTTTTGAATCTTGTCCGTTACCACTTAAATTGATTGTTGGGATCATATACTAGAAACTTAGTAAAATCAAAACAAAAAAAAGAAAAAATTGTTGAAACCCCGGGTGGAGGGGGCCAGCGGTGAGTCGCTAAAACAGAGTAAAGGTTCCATAAGATATAATATTCATATAAATAACTTATATAGTTAATATATATATATAAATATATATATATATTATCATACTATATATTATATATATATACTATACTATAATATTATACTTTATATATAAACGATTCTAGTCCACAAACGTACAGCCACGAACTTCACTGGTTTCCTGCCCTTTCTTGGAATTATTCCTATATTATAATATATATTATAATATAATATAATATATAATATATATATATACTATATTATAATTATATATATATAATATATATATTATATATATATATATATATTATATATATATAATATATATATATATTATTTAATGACCTGTGTCTTGTAGTTTGTTACAGGTTTAACTCTTATTTAAATTTGTCGTCCTTGAAGCGAAGTAGCTGAGCCTGAAAATACGTTGTTCTTAAACCTATTTAGGTTTAAACACAGACTCGAAAGAGAAAGACAATGCTTTTAGGCTTGGTTTGGCATGTTTATAGGTCCTCATGCCTAAATTACGTAATGAAAACAAGGTTTCTCAGTCGTACTGAAGATAGGCAGAGCATATGAACCACCAAATGCAAGAAAAAAGAAAAAAAAGAAAGAAAAGACAATAGAACAAATGGACTTTGAATATAATTAAGACAAAGGTTACATTTAAGTTTTTTTTTTTAAAACCAGTCTGCCATTTGGATTTGTTTGAATGGGAAAATGTTTACAATGTGATGATTATTTTATCCCAGATGATAAAACAATAAAATCATGTTTGTTGCATGGGAGTAATTATCAAGTAGGGAAGTTATTAGCCTATTACTATGAATTATACTAATTTCAAGTATTGTCTTTAGAACAAAGGCATCATACACGTATACTATATCCTAATATATATATCTATATATAATTATATATATATATATATAATATATATATATATAAATATATATACTATATAAATATATATATATATATAAATATATATATGATTCTTAGTAGATGATAGGCCCAAGTTTGGACTCGTTACAAAGTCTTTATAAAGCTACCGATATTACATTCACCATCATTTTATATTTAAAAAATATATATTTAAAATACAAAGGAAGGATTGTTAAGTTCAAAAACTCAAATCTAAATATACTTTAATGAAAATTACAAAAAATTTTTAAATATCATTAGTATCTGATAAAATAAATTTTAAATTATATGTACTTTTAGTGCTAGCTAACCTTAACTTATACCAATAACCTAACCTTACCTAACGTAACAACTTTAACTTAACTTACCTAAATAAAATTTATCTCACCTAAAAACAAAAAATTGTGAAACTGAAAAAATGTAAAGTTGCAGAAATGACACTTTGTACGAGTCCAACACTGGCATATCACAGTAGTGACAGGACAGGATGACCGTGCCACCCTTTTCGATATAAGGAATAGAAGCTTATCGCTCTGAACTGGAATATAACTATGTATGGATAAGCTTTCGAAACAGGGTAATTTCAAGTCTGTGGATGTATAGAGGGAGGTCACCCCCGAGAGCGTAGCCGCTACGCCCGCGTTTTTACCCTTGGCTTTTCAAACCCGAGATTGAGTTAGCCCTAACGAGCGTGGTGCGAGCGTGATGACGTAATCATCGTCGCCAGACGAATTACTCAGCGCGTGAGCGTGACGCCGTGCCATACACTACACGATTACTTATTATTATACGTCCCGAAGATTCGATTTCCGAAGAATCGAATTGAGTCGAAAAAACAGATATCCTGTAAGAATCTCTACGCACTCCGTCTTGTATTCGCCCGTGGTTTCTTCATTCGCATCCGGTTCAGACCTCCGACTTGATTGCCAACCTGCCTCCGACTTCCGAACTTAATCGTATCTAGTTAAATTTGATGGGTGTTAGGTAACACAACCTCATGTATACGAAGCCCATGGGCTCTCCCGAAGGGACCCCACCCCATAAAAAAAATAAATTGATCGTATAAGGCCTGAAATTTGTGCAGATGATTCAGAGGTTAATTTCTAGAAAGACTTGTATGGACTTCTGCCGAGGTGCTCCGGCACCGTGTGGAGCCGCTGCATGCGATGTTAAGTAAAAGCATTGTATAACAAACAAGGTTGTGTCTTTATATATGTTATCGAGTCTGCAGATTTCGAAAATAATGGTTTCAGAACCATCAATAAAAAAATAAATAAATAAATAAATAAATAAATAAAAAATAAAAATTCTTATTCTTTTTTGTTATAACTTACAAATTTACGTTTTTACATACCCTAAAGCAGTAAATCACTAAATCAACCACTATCCAACCTCCCTCCTGACCATCTGTGATCTATTGATCTATTATTTAAGTCACAATTTTCTAAAAATGTCAATTTTACATCCCCTAAATCAGTAAATCACTAAATCAACCACTATCCAACCTCCCTCCTGACCATCTGATGATCTATTGATCTATTGATTAAGGTCAAAATTTTTACTAAAAATTGTAACGTTTACTACCCTAAATCATAAATCACTAAATCAAAACCACTATCCAACCTCCTCCTGACCATCTGTGATCTATTGAATCTATTGATTAATGTCAAATTTTTTTACTAAATTGTAACGTTTTACATACCCTAAGCAGTAAATCACTAAATCAAACCACCTAATCCAACTTCCCTCCTGACCATCTGTGATCTCTTGATCTATTGATTAAGGTCAAATTTTTACAAAATTGTAACGTTTTACATTACCCTAAAGGAGTAAATCACTAAATCAAACACTATCCAACCCCCTCCTACCATCTGTGATCTATGATCTATTGATTAAGTCAAATTTTTACTAAAATTGTAACTTTCTACATACCCTAAATCGTTAATCAGTAATCAACACCATCCAAGCCAGCATTCGCACCCTCCATGACCATGTAGCTTTATTAATGTGAAAACATTGTTATGTTAGATATATTCATGATTAAGTACTATAAAAGAATCAGTGGAACTTGTTAATGTTAAACAGTTATATCTATGTAATTGTAGTTAGTTTGTCAGTACATTATTTTTTTAGTTCATGTGATGACGCTATGTTAGTTTTATTATGTGGAAAACTTACTTATTAGAGATATAGTCGATTGACAGTACTAATTAACCATTTGTAGAAATTTGACTTAAAATCGTTACTGTGTCAGTGGAAGATTAACGTTAATATGTTAGAGTTTACTTGGAAAAGTAAGATTAGGTTCCGTTTTGCATACCATGTTAGTTGTTTACTGGTGTTAAGGGTGGAACTTTGTAAATGTTAACAGTTTATTCGTGTTCAAAAGTGTGATAGGTTTGTCTTGCTACATTATTTTCTAGTCTAATATGATATGTAGCTTTATTGATGTGGAAACTTTGTTACGTTAGCATACGTTCGCTGCCTCTGTCTGATAATTAACCAATGTTTGTGATAAATTTAGTAAATGATTAGCAGTTAGTGTAATTACATCGTATATGTTGGATTGGTTGATAAATCATAAGAACGAGGTTACGTCATTTGCTATGCTCTGTAAGTTACTTTAACTGGTGTTAAGGTTGCGTACACTTTGTTAATGGTTGACTGCTTATCCTGCTTAAGATGTGTTGCTTTCTTTGACATTATTTTCAGTTCATGTAACGAATGTTAAGCTCTTACTGATGTGAAACTTGTTACCGGTGACGCATACTTTCGCCTGCTCGTATGATAATTAACCAATGTTGTGATAAAATTTTTTAAATATTACCATGTTAGTGTAAAATTAACATCGTTATGTTGGAGATACGGTTGATAAGTAAGATAGTTACGTATTTGCACTGCTTACTGTCTAGTTATTTACTGGTGTTAAATGCAGGTACTTTGTTAATGTTGACTGCGTGAGTGTGTGCGTCTTAAGATGGTTAGGTTTGTGGTTGTACTTATTTCTTAGTTCAGTGATTGCTATGTAGCTTTATTAATGTAAAACTTTGTTACGTTAGAGTATACTCATTGTTCTGTATGATAATTATACACACGTATTGGTAAAATTTATTGTAAATATTACATCCTAATGTAAAATAAAAGCGATATGTTAGAAAAGTGTTAGTAGGTTACGTTTTGTATCTATATTATTACTTTACTGTTGTTAAGTGTGGAACTTTGTTAACTCTAACAGTTATTCCTGTTATAAGACGTGCTAAGTTTGCTTGGGCTTATACTTTCATTAGTTTCAGATATACTAAGTAAACCTTTATTAATGTGAAAACTTTGTGACGTCAAATATATGATTTGATGTTCTGTCGTAAAGAACTAATTGATTTATGTTACTGTTTATTCAAAATGATACTCGAAATGTGACTTGAATCAATAGATCAATAGATCAAATAGATCAAGGATCGTCATGAGGGTGGCCTGATTGCTGCTGGGATGTGGTTTGATTTACTGATTTACTGATTTAGGCTATGTAAAACGTTACACATTTTATAAATTTGACCTTAATCAATAGATCAATAGATCACAGATTGTCAGGAGGGAGGTTGGAAGTGGTTTGATTGAGTGATTTACTGCTTTAGGTATGTAAAACGTTACAACTTTAGTAAAAAATTTAGACCTTAATCAATAGATAATAGATCACAGATGGTCAGAAGGGAGGTTGGATAGTGGTTGATTGTGATTTACTGCTTTAGCGGATTATGGTCAAAACCGTTACAGATTTTTAGCTAAAATCTTGACTCTTAATCAAATTAGTAATCAATAGACTCACAGCATGGCTCAGGAGGGAGGTTGGATTAGGTTTGATTTATGATTTATTGATTTTAGGGGTGATGTAAAACCGTTACTAATTTAGTGAAAAAATTTGACCTTAATCAATAGATCAAATAGATCACAACTGGACAGGAGGGTGGATAGTTGGGTGTATTTAGTGATTTACTGCTTCAGGGTGTATGTAACAACGTAAATTTGTAAAGTTATAAAACAAAAAAAGAATAAGAAAAATATATTAATATATAAAATAAACATTTATTATTATTAATTATTATATCTATATATTAATTAAAATTTATTCTATTTATTTTTTTATTCTATTTTCTTTGTATAATTCCATTATCTTTTCGAATAAATCTACGAACTCATAACAATATACAAAGACACCATACCGTTCGTTTATACGAATGTTATAACTCGGCAACAACGCTCAGCCGGCTCCACACCGGATGCCGGAGCAACTCCTCTGAATCATCTCACCAACATCTTCAGCCTTATACAATCAATTTAATATTAACTGGGTGGTGTCCCCCTCGGGAGACCCATGGTCGTAACTTCCGTATACACTGAGTGTATACCATCTACAACCCATCCAAATTTTTAACTAGATACCATAAGTTCGGAGATCGGAGCAGCGTTGCAATCAAAGTCGGAGTCTGAACCGGAGCCGGAGCCGAAACGGCGGAATACAGAGACGGAGTGCGTAAAAAACGATTCCTTACAGAATCGTTTTTCGACTCAGATTCGATTTCCTACGGAAATCGAATCTTCGACGTAATAATAATAAAATGTGCATGTGTATGCGCACCGCCGCTACGCGCTGACTAATCTCGTCTGCGACGAATTACTCATCACGCTCGAACCTAAATCTCGTTAGGCTTAACTCAATCTCGGTTTTGGAAAGCCAAAAGGGTATAAACGTGGGCGTAGCGGCTACGCTCTCGGTGCACCCCTCGTATATAGAATCCCACAGACTGAAATTACCCTGTCGAGCTATATCCCAACAGTAAGCTTATATCAAGTTCGACCGATAGCTCTATTCCTTTCATATCGGAAAAGGGTGCACCGGTCAAACTTCCTGTCCACTACATCGACTACAATAAAGACTTTCTCATCATGAATACCGTAGCCTATCCTATATAATCCATCAGTGACCGTATATATTACGTGACTATACCCCTATAATACATATATATTATAATATAATTATTATATAATATATTAATATGTATATAATATATATATATATTATTATATATATATATATATATAATACTATATATTATATATATATTCACACTCACGGGCAGAGTCCTTATCACAGAAGAGGCAGAATAACAGAATGATTAGAGAGATAAGGACCTCCCAAACCTAAACCAACTCAAAATCTCTCAGATATAGATCAAACGGAGGCTTTGAAGAGGGGAAAAATTAAATACACAGGAGAAAACATATGATAGGCAGAGAATTCCACATAGAATCAGAAGTAGAAGAAGATGCATACAACGAGCACCTTGTTCCAATATTCACACAAAATTCTTGTTCCGAAAAGACCACTACATTTCTGCAAACGAGGGCGCTCAGGGTGGTGGAATGCGACGAGATCAACTCCCCGGGCTCCTACCGAAGGGAGTACCTTAAGAAAGAGATAGTGCCCCAACTCACGTCGCAAGATAGAGGTCAAGGGAATACTCTCTAAATATCCTGCTGTATAATCACTGCTGTTACTACACCAACCCTATCAAAAAATCATGGAGTGTCGCCGGTGGAATATATAATATATAATATATACTAATTATATTATATATATATATTATAATATATATATATATATATATATATATATATATATATTAATATAAATTAATATTATATATATATATATATATAATATTAATTATATATATATATATATATATATATATAAATTAATATATATATATATATATATTATAATATATTTGAGCTTATATATGCATAACATCCATAAAAAATAACAGTCTTTAACATTACATAATATCGAAACTGATAGTTAAATGAAACATTCCTCTGAGCATGTTCAACGCGACGCATTTTAAAAGAGAGTGGAAAAGAAAAGAGAGTATATTTAGAAGAATTAGGAATAGAGAAGTAAGTATCACAATGGAAAACACAAGAGCTTCACAGATCAAGTGATTAGAGTAAATTTAAATAGTAAAATTTGACGTTTTAGTTTTGAGTGCTACTCTATAACTTTAAAAACTTTTTAGAAATACTAATTACAAAATTTTATAAAATCTAAACAATTAAAAAATTGGAAATCAGAGATGAGATTACACGAGGAGCACCAAAATTTTAATCTTGACTCTTTTTGATATAATAAAATAATGATTAATTAAGTTTTAAATGACCAACTATCATATTGGATTTAGTTATTTTTTATAAGAAGATAAAATGAGAAATGGAACAATTCTGGTATGGATCGCTGAGTATAATCAAGAAAGTGAATGGATCACAAGCACCCAAAATGGCGTCCGGTGACTATACGCCAGCGTCAGAAGCTCACGCCCAACTAAGTCGAAAAGACCTAGGTCGTCACTGGTCGGGTCTGAGTGTTGTTATACTCTCTTCTTAGTATCGTCTATTACTCAGTAACATAAAAAATTGAGCACATCCCTCCTTAGATATATGACTTTAGCCCGTGAGTGGGTTAATGGATGTTAACTGTAAAAAAAATAAAATAAAAAAAATATCGGTATGTCCAATTAAATTCGATCGTCCTTCGCGTTTCATCACAGTTGAGTATTGTATATATTTAGTACTTCGACCAATATCACTAGAGGTGATGTATTATTCGTGAACAAAGATGCGGGCATTCTCACACATCTCTCCCTCTTTTCCCCTCTTACTCTCATTACGTAACATGTGTCACTATCAATAATTATAAACCAACCCACACCTCTACCTATACTGAACATTTTCTTTATCTCAAAATTGAAAAATTGAGCAAAAGTGTGAAACACTATCCTTGGTGACTTACAATAATACATGTTTTACTTTACGCTATACCTCTCCTCATATTAACCTCACCTATCACCCACTACTTTTTTAGAACCTCTTCCTCGGTAGAAAGGCTCCTGAGAATCAGTTTTTTCTAATAACAGTTCATTCATCCTATTATACTGTCTTATACTTCAATCTAGCTTCTTATATATACTTAAAACTAAAAAAAAAAAAAAATAAAATTGAGTGAAAAATAATAACAAAAAAAACTCACATACTACTTATAAATTAGTACTCTAACACGGTGATAACGTTCATTGCGTTCTTGGGCACTCTTTTCTTTATCGTATATTATAATTAAAGGCCTCTTAAGATACTTTATATATATTATAATATAATAATATATTTAATATATTTATTATTAACATATATATAATAATATACATATCACATCACTAACAACTTTTTTAATATTATATGCTTAATACGTCATAAGTATGTATGCATAGAAAGAGATAAATATATAGCTTTATATTTATATCTAATATAATATATATATATTCAATGCGCGGTTTTACGGGGAAGCACAGGAGGCCCGGCGCTTCCTCTAAAAAAAAAATAAAAGCAACTAATGCAATAAAATAATTCAAATTACTATTATTACTATTATAATTAAATAGGGCCTTAAAATTGTATATACAAGAACGCTTAATTTACATATAAGTATTAAGATCATATATTCTTCTTCAATAACATTATTTTATCATTAGGAATTAATCTTGAGAGGAATTTACTAATATGGTGTGCATTCACAAGATGACATATGAGCCTGACAATTATAATAATAATAAAAAAAAAAAAAAAAAAATTGCGTTTCAAATCACTGGTTGTCATGCCAACGTAGAACCAAACATATCCAAATTTTGTCTATTTGTAGATTTTTACCACCTAATAAGCCTACTTCATATATCTGATACATACGTCAATACGCCAATCACTCTTCTCTCAACATTAGCAACCTTTACTTATTACTTCCATAAGTAGAGTGCCCCCTCTTTATAGCCAATATAAATATATAGTAGTATGTAAATACAATAAAAAATGAAGAAACTAATTTTTTTAAAAAATTAAATAAAACTTTCTTTTATAAATATATAATATAATATATATATTTACATATATATAATAAATTATTAATATATATTAATATATATATATATATATAAATAAATATATATATATATAATTAATATATATATATATATATATATATAATATAATATATTTATATTTTAATATAATATATAAATTATTATATATATTATTATATATATTATAGTATATATATCATATATATAATATATGATTAATAGAGAGAGAGAGTTATTTTATTATGTTCATTATAAGATATTTTGATATTAATATGATATTTAGTTTTGTCCTTACTTCATGTAGATTATATTTATAAGCTTTATGATAAAATTTATATAATTATATGATTATGAGTAGATTAGTACATACTTATAGTTTAAAATTATTATTTATTATAAAGTTCTAAAAATTTTACTAATTAAATGTTTACATCCCAAAGAATACCCGAAAATATAAATTGTCATGTATGAATTACCCCGAAATAAAATCTTTTATTTGTATATATAATTATAAACCCTCCGGCGTGAACATAGATATACCAACCATAGATAAATTAACTATGACACAGAGTATAAAATAAATATTAATAGTATATAAATTCTTTAAAACTTATGTTTAGTAAATGGTGTATAATAAGGTTCGCAACCCCACATGATATTTACGGCTAAGTAAGTATATGATAAACTGGAAATCATAAGTCTAGGTACTATAACAAAACTCAAAATCTGCATCACAAACAATTCTATACTTATATGGACTTAAATTCTAAAATACAGATTTACTCTGTGCACAAAGCTTAATAGAAATTAAAATTAATTTATTAATTTATCATATAAATATTAAAGTTATGAACTCAATAATATAGTAAAATATATGAATATATGAGCAAGATGATTATATAAAAATGTATGCATATGTTAATGAATAAATAATATATATATATTATATATATAAATATATATATATAATATTAATAAATATATATAAGAAATATATATAAATTAGATATATATATAATATATATATATATAAAGTAATTATATAATATTAATAAATTATATATATATAATATAATATAATATATATAGTATTTATTTTCATATTATAAATATATATAATAATACGTTATATATATATAAATAATATATATATATTAGAATTTATATATATAATAAATATTATATTATTTATTAATATAAGTATAATATATATATTATATATATATATAATATATATATTGTATATAGTATATAGAATATATAATATAAGATATTATATAAATTTAATATTAGTATATATATTATATATTATAAAATTTTTATAAATAGTGCCCTCCCTCACCTCACTAAATGTATGTTTCGGTAGTTCACATCACGCTAAATCTACTCAAACTGATTATATTATAAAATTATATATATATATAAATTTATATATTATTATATTTATAATATATATATATATATATTATAATATAAATATTATATATAATAATATATATAGTATAATATAGTATTAATTTTATTATATATGCACAGTGTTTCCTGCTATTTTTATCCATATTTTATTTTTGTATATAACAATATTTATCAATATATATAGTATTATATAATAAAAATTATATATATATTATTATTTATTTATTATTATTTTATTAAAAAGGTCTCATTAATTTGATAGGGATTCATTTTTGTAGTAGAAAGGAACAAGAATAAAATTTTTTATATTATTTTCTAATTAATTATACATTAATTATTTTATTGCAAAATATATTTTCAGCATTTATTCTTTGAAACAATAATATATTAAAAATACATACTGCATTCAATTCACATTTTATATAATAATAATATATATAGTATATATATATAAATATTTAATATTATATATATAATATCAGTTAAGAATAATTAATTATATATATATTATTATTACATATATATAATAATATTATATACATTATATATAAAATAATATATAATATTAATTATTAATTAATATATAGTATATATATATTATATATATATACTAATATATATATATATATAATTAAATATATATTTGTATTATAGTAATAAAATAAAGTAAACGTAAAGTAAGCAAGTATGTAGAGCTACTTCACAAACAAGACTGCACAAAATTTTGGGTTCAAGCAATATTTTGGAAAGAAAGACAACGAGCTTCTACGACATATAAATGCACTCTCACCTTACAGGGGCCAATTACCTCTACTTTAGGAAGCTACGATAACCCACAATCCAGAATTATTTGTATTTATCTCCACCTTTCTCTATTATATCATGTTTAAATTATATTAATATATATATTAATTATATATATGTATTTATTAAATAATTATATATATTATATATATTAAATTAATTATATTATATAATAACTATTATATATATAAAATATAATAATATATTTTATATATCAAGTCAGTCATAATTTTGCTGGTAATATCCCTTAGAGATAAAGGAAGTATAAGAGTTTAGTATAGTAGTGATATAACGATATAAATAATGCCACTTTAATATTATATAATAAATATACGTAAACCAATGGATACTACTCATATAATAAGTTTGATATTGTTATAGTGATAGTAATGATGTAGTTAGAGTGAAAAGAAAATTAAGAATTTTATGCTATATTTTTATAAGATAACTACGTTATTTTTTGGTCATGGCGGCTCTTGTATTATAAGTGTATGTATTTTAGTTTTTTAATATAATAATAAATTAACATTTGTTGGTATATATATTACATATATATATAATAATATATAGGTGTTTATAGAAAAGGGTTTCACAGGACTCTAATTATTCCAATCGAAGTATGAATTTATTGTTGCAAAAGTATCCATGTCATATAATATAAATTATTAAAAATTTGAAAATATAATTATTATTAAAAAATTATTATAATTTAATATATATAATATATAATAAATAATATATATATAATATATATATATAAATAGAATATAGTTAAACTTCAAGGAGTCTTAATAAGTTTCATCAAATATTAATTGTTACATATAATTATTTATATTATATAAATAAATAGGGTAAAATTATATATATATAGTGAGATATGAACACAATATTTGAGAATAGTTAGCTTTTTATAAATATTATTATAGTATTATCAATAACAAATTATTATAAATTATATAATAATAAATAAATATGAATAACAAAAACTAACTCACACTAGCTTTCGCCTAAATAATATACGCCTCATTAGTAATAGTATATGATATATATAGTTTTGATGTGACGCTGGAGCGAGTCTATCTAATTAGATGCATTTGTGATTAGCTGAGTAATTTTTTCCTTTTTTTATATATAGTATTTAAGTTATATTTTTCTATTTCTTATATATATATATTTATTTGTATTTTTCATATATATATTACTGTAATACTATCTATTGACATTTCACTCCTATGGATAATGTGAATTGTACTATTTTATAATAACAATAAAAGATTACTCATGTCAATGAGTATACGTTATTTGTTGTATCTGAATATGCGTAAATAAAATAGATTATAGCTTCCATTCCAAATCTAATATTGTAATATTTATGTGGTTTTTAATTCTATTTTCTCATTAAATATGATAGATATGTGGAGCACGACTGAATAACTTATTTATATATAATACAGATTGTTATCATACTGAAGAGAAATTACATCCTTGATATGATTATACTTATTTCTTCTTGTATATAATCAAATCGATCTTACTACTATGTTAACAATATCGTAACAGTTGTTACTTAAATTACTATTGATAGATATTTATATTAATTTACCTATAACTAGTAGTCATATTCAGATTACGTTACCCCCTACCTAACTCTTATCACTCAAAAAAGAATATGATTACTAGTTTACAAAAACTCACTTTTATAAATAATATTATATATTAATATCCTGAATCACATATATATATATATTAATAACTCAAATCCATATTAATAAAAAAGCATAAATAAGAAATTTTTTCAGCACACTATGATAATTTAATATGATAACCACAAATATTAAATTTGACATTTTACCAGTCCCTCTATCCAGTTATATATATATATACTCACATATATAAATAAAACTTTTACCTAAAATTAAACTATAATAATAAATTCAAGGAAAATATATTTATCTAATAAAAAGTATATATATTTAAAACCAAAATAAAATTTAATAATAATAACTTACAGAAAAATCACAAATGTCAATATCTATACAAATATTCAATGTAATAAACTGTAACTAAGATATTTATAACATAGGGTGAGTATGATAATCGATTATTTATTTATTATATAATAGAGATAAATACAAGTATACACAAACACAAGGGTATCTATGATCTGTAGTATAAACCATAAAATACAGAATTCAGCCTAACCCTCAATATTAGATAGAATTAAATTCCAATAAACCCACAAATAAATCAATAATAGATTGAGAATAACCTATCATATTCTACTGAGCATATCAGACATACAAAAAATCACGGCAAAATGAACCGTAATTCTTTTTGTATAAATAAATAGTAAACAACTATTTCTAACTAAAATTTCAGGTGAAATTGAGATACATTAGATAGTATTTATCACGAATTACTATAATATAATTGAAACACATAATATACTATTAAGAAGATTATCAGAAAATAAATAAATATATAATATAACTAACTCATATTCATAATAAAATATGAAAATAAAATACTATCTACAGCACTAATAATGCATCATTAGTAATCTCTCACGCTCACTATAAGTCTCAGTCTAAATAAACTTATACCTGTGAAGAAGGTCCTACTGATATATATGATTCGGCGAAAGCTTATTATAGTGCTGTTGTATATTGTTTCTCACTAATTATAGTATTTTAATTTTATAATTTTATTAAAATATTATTATGTATGTATAGTACTTCACAAAATATAGTATAACTAAGTTTAATTATAAATAGCTTATAACATATTCAATATATTGTGTTCGATCCTAATATAATTTTATTATTTATAGTGATTAGGCAATTTTAATCTAATATATATATATAATATATTATATATATTCAATATATATATTATTAATAAATTAATTAATTATAATATATAGATATATAATAAATATACATTATATATTATATTATATATATAATATATCATAATATATATATATATATTTATATATATATAATATAATATATATATTATATTTAGTATTAATATATATATATTATATATATATAATAATAATTATTATATATATATTAGTTGATAGTTCCTCAGGGTCCGGGTTTTTTGGCCGAGGCTGAGTATATAGTATTATGCCATGTACTTTGAAAATAAAACATTATTATCATTATATATAATAAAATAATATATATATATAAGTACATGTAGAATAAAAGATATTTATATAAATACCAATAATATTTAATATAAACTTACCTTTTAAATTTTATTTCCCCTCTTATATATATATATAATTTCCAATATTAAATAAACGAATTTATATTTTAATTGTGTTATAATTATTGAACATAACTCTGAGGCTATAATACCACAAGCCATAAAAATTATAAATTTACATATAGTTAAAGTATTAAATAAATATATTATAGTGATAAGTAAATAAACAATTAAAATTTCTTATCAATTTTTACAGCATTATGTGTCTTAATACGGTTCAGCTATATAATGTAATTATACCCCCTCACTCTATCATGTATAAGGCCTTATTACGACTCTTTACAGTAACGATATAGTGATGATGAGATATTTCACTGTAATGTTATAGATACTAATAATATAATAATGCTAACATTTTTGCATCTTTATTACCCAACATTATCCATATAAGTAATCACTATTACGTTTATATTTCACTCCATAAAAGATGATATGTATTACTATATGATATTATATTATCGAACTTCTTTCTTTATATATTCATTATTTAAACTAAAGTACTTCTTAGTATTTATATGCTTAATCACTCACTCATAAAATAAACTTCTCATTTATTTTATTGTCACAGGTGAGTGAGTTTAATATTTTTACATCTTTATACTAACTCTAGCTTATTATGAAAACATGCTAAAAATAAAGCTCACTATATAAATATATATAAATATACTATACTATAGAGAATCAGTTGATGATTCTTCTTTATCAACCTAGATAGTTTGTAAGCTGTACAGTGAGCGTATTATCTCAAATTTACCTGACTTTACTAGTATTCATTTACCTCATCATCACCTATTGTTAAATCTTATCGATGTCCTTTGGTCAACCAAATAAGTATAACTTTGTCAATACACTCAATCTAGTTTTACTTTAATTTGCTATTCTCCTGAATTTTTTCATCTTATCATTTACATACTTATGTGAATATAGTTATAACTCATATCTAAAAATTACTATTCAAATCGTGAGTTCAATATAATAATAGGCTAAGCCGGTAATCCAGTGGTGTTTAATATTTCTTAATATAGCTGGTTGGGGAGCCATAGTAAAATTACCAGCGTTTTCGGCTTCTTGATTTAAATTTATTATACTAATACAAGTTTACTCACAGGTATAAACCCACCCATTAAATTCTCCTTTCCAATCCTTCTGTAATAATTTATTAATATCAATATATAAATTAATGTCTATATAATTGAAATTAGTTAATTAATTATATACAGGATTCAACAAGAAAAATCGAAATCCCATTTTACTTCTGAGTTTATGTTATAACTTACATAAGTGATATTTGGTATCGTATAGAATTGGAAATGAGATATATAATCCTTAAATTTTTTATTTTAGCAATAGTTTATAGGATATTTTAGTTTTTAAAATGTATTAAATATAAAGTGAGTTTCAGCTCTCTTAATTATTGTCATTGACAGAAAAATTGTAAAAAAAAGATAAATTATTTTTTAATAGCCTTAAAAATATTATCTGATTTTGCCCTTGAATTATGAGCAGTTTAATATAAACGGCTTTAACAGATCTAGTAGCATTCATTATCTTAAATATTTGGTTCTCGTGAGTGATATCTGAGGCCTTCAAAAATATACCTTTTTGTTACCTCTTTCCAAAAATAAGATTAGATGAAAAAACTAAATCTATGGGAAACTTTTTGGTTACAAACTACTAAGAGTCGCTGGGAGATATATAAGAGAGCCCGAATGGGCATTTATTACCTGTATCATTACCCAAAACGGTAAATTAAAGCCCTAATTCTAACCTGTTGCTTGTTATTCCCCGTGTAATCTATAAAATGAACAACAACGTTAGTGACTTACGACATCTGATCAAGCCAACTGTGCTCCAATATAGAGATGTTTCATAATATGCGCAATCTTGTTATATGCTGTTGATCATAAATAATTGTGGAACTCTTTTAAAATATGTAAATGAAACCATAATTATTTTATTTCTATGCTTTGTTATGAAAGAATATTCTTATAAATTTTATTAACTTGAGTCAAATCATCCATTTCCTTAATCCCAAACCTTTGATGTATCAATTTTACTCATAACTCAATAATAAATCTCTACTTGAACAAGTGAATTATTATTAATAATTGACTATGAGATTAATTTACAAGCTAGCTATAATACCCAAACAACATCTACAGTCATACAAAAAGATAATTTTACATAGCGTGGGAATGGACCATAAGCTCACTTCTGGCATATAAATCTCCCCTAATATTGGCCTGGTCTAGATGGCAATGTTTGACACCAATAACAAATAGAATAAGCCAATAATGACCACCGACCACCACATGATTAAAAATAAATATCAAAATATCATATGAAAAAAATTAAAGAATAAATAAAATAAAAAATTTGAAGACCGCCATTATTTAAGTTATAGTATAGACTAGCTCAACGTATAAGACAGTATAAGTAGCTCCATTCCTAAATGGAAATCAAATTTCATGACAGAATAATATATAACAGTCCCTATATCCTATTAGTGATAGCAAAAGTTATACAATCCACAACCAACCAATTAGACGCAGATGTGTTCACCAATATATAATATGTATCTTAGTGTAATAATGACTAGATGTAGTTCAGTACCTGGAGTGTGTCCTCTCTGTATAGAGTGTTAGAATAAGTTCTGATGATGCGATAGACTGGACCCCCTACTTTGCTAAGAGTGCTCCGCTATAAATACACTAGGAGAATCTTCACATTTTTTTATATTTGATCTTGTATTACTTAATTCAGAGTATGAAAGAAAAATATTCCTTCTCTCTTGTACCATTATCGTAGAATTACGGATCTGTGTGAGAGTTAGTGAACTCCTAAATTTTTTCAAAGATGTCTTAAAGGTGAGTTGTGTTATAAGCATACAAGAGTAAATTATTACTTTAGCAAGTACCGGAGCTAGTGAGAAAAGGTGTCGAAACGATAATATCCAAAATCCTCCAATTTCCAGCCTACAAATGCATATTTCCAGTTGTGTTTATAGGACCGTCAGATAATATATGGGTTTCCTCATAATTGTATTAATTTAATCAAGATATGTATGAGATCTAATATTATTTTTTTTTCTCACTTATGTGCTCAGAGACCCTCGCGTAGGTCTCTATCTCGTTCATCTTTTACTGCTACGTCAAATAGAATAGTGAAAGGATGCCGAATGCCGGAGCCTGTAGTCCTGCCTAGTCTCGTGGGAGTAAAACGTTGTACTCTATTGAATCTTTCTATTGAATTATTAATGTGTTTTAGTATGAAAGAATTCTTATATAATGACAGAAGATTGTGGTGTTCCTTAAACTGAGTAGAGGCAAGCTATATCCAATTTTTTCGAAGTAGTTTACAGAATTCCTTAGTCGGATCCGGATCGGCGACCTAGTCACTAATAGCCGTGCCACCCGTCGACGTCTTTGAGAAACGGAGCCGAGTAGAGCTGGCAGACCGGAGTCCGGCACTCCTGGAATCTCGAGTGCTCACCGTATATTCCTATATCCTTTTCCTTGCTAACAGAAAATATATACCTTTTTACTGTTGCAACAGTTCGATGATACTAAATCAAACCAATTGCTTTCAAAGATGAAGTGTTCTGCAGTAATACCGTATTCGAGATCCTGAAGTTCTGAACTGAAAAGCTTAAGATTGCGAGACTGGTAGCATGAGTAAGTCCGCGAGAGTAACACGTTATAAAGGCCGAGGAAAGTCGCGAGCCGGTAATCCTAAAGATCCTGATGGTAGGAAATTTTGTCTAAATATAATAAAATATTTTTATGAAGTGAATACAATTTTAATGCCAGATAAAGACGTAATACTTAAGTAACAATTTTTATCAAATAGCTATACAGGAAACCTTTAAGTCTAGAATCTCGGAGAGATATATATATATAATATATTATAACTTAAGATATAATATATATATATTTAAATATATATATATATATTATATATATATATGATATATATATATATATATTAATAATAATAAATATGAGAAATTTAATAGTTTAATTCTCTAAATTTTAAAAGTTCCAAAATATATAATTATAATTATACCTTATTAATAATAATAAATTAGAAACTAAATAATTTTAAAAGGATGAAGCCGGAGTTGAGGCAAACTCCGCAGCTCTGCATAGAACATAATCTTCAACATCAAACCCCTCAAAACCTTTCTATTTACTACTCAGACAACATTTTAAACTTACTTAAGAAGCACATTAGCACCAAGACTATCAAGTATCTAATATAAATCATTTCAATAGGTGTGCATAAGTAGGTGTCAAATATTTTCATGTTTATAATGATAACTTGTAAAGAAAATTTTATATAGTAAGCGTGCAGGAAAAATTCTCAAGAACATCCGCTAAAAATTATAAATTTATTAGAATGTATTTCTTCAAATTATTTTAAGAGAGAACAAATATATTATATATGATATAAGTTTTGAATAGATATTTTGCGGGATTCTTCAGAATAAGGAAAAGCTCCTCGTAGAAGACTGTGTAGCATTCTTTCAACAAGTTTCTCGCCACTAGAAAGGACTATATATAGGAATGAAATTTTTTTTTCTATTATTTACTGAAAAATTCATTAATATACTCAGGCTTAAATTTTAGTTTTAATTATCAATCTTCGTACTTTATATATTTAAATTTAAAAATATACAAAGCATGAAATATGGAAATTTGTAACAATTTTAATTAATTAAATTAAATTAATTAAATTAACTAATTATAAATTTTTTATGTCTTATCCTTAATTATTTATTTTGGATCAAGGTTCTAGGATAATAATATTTATTAAATATTATAATTGAGAATACGTTTAACGCACAAGAACTCTTTATGCAAAAAAACGTACATTAGTTCCTAAAACTATCCTATTTTTTGGGAAAATGACGAAGTTCTTGAAGTTATCTGGATGCGCTCATCTCCGTCGCAACAGCCTGTAGAAGGGTGACCACCACATATCGTTCAATTGATATCCATAAAGCTCTATCTAAAATCTTTCATCAAATATATTATGAACATGTTTACAAATTTACAATAAGATCAAAAAACTTAAAATTTGCGATTGATCAAAGTAGGACTGATCACTCGACCATTAAAACTTTGACAAAAACTGCATCGTTCTGAATGTAATTTACGTATTTCGACTAGAATACAATTTTTGGAACTGAGTCAAATTAAATTTTGAAAATATATAACAATATATATATATATATGTAATGAAGTTGCCTCTTCCATGAGAGGCGAATTCCGAGAAGTGCAATCTGCTATTGGCCGTTTTATAATGAGTATCCGCTAAAACCTATGAACATCATTGTAGTGGTAGGACAACTATCTTGTTTAATCTACTACTACTCAGACTCTACTAAAATTCAGGCAATTCGAGAAGTCTTAGGCATTCATTCGTCTGATAAACTATGCACTTTTTTTTTCGTGGAGTTCGAAGCGCGCCACAATACAATGGTCTGATCTGAGATTAAAAAATAAAAGAGTAAGCCATAAGCTATTTAAAAGCTTACAACTCAAGCCACTGAAGACACAACAAGAATGTTGCGCTAGATTCGCACTAAAATGGTATGTGAAATGTGTCAATATGAGATCAGTTATTGTCACTTGTTAAAGAGACTGCTTGCTAGCCATTATATACTGGTGCGTCATTTGAAAAGAAATAAGAAGAATGGTCAATGATGATGAATTATCACAAGAAAGCTCACTTCGATATATTTAAATTCATATCAGTAATTTGTTTTTATAAAGTAACAATTATACGTTTTACAGTTAATAATATTTCTTGATAACCTGACACTATGTCAAAACAGTTTGTACATGGGTGTCCATTTGACATGTCATATGCGGTATATAATCTTAGTTGAAAGATTTAATTAAAGAAGCTTTATTTCAAAGATTCACGACAAAAGCAAGACAAATAGTAGTTTAAAAAGCATATTCCACACTAAGCTAGAAATGTATGTCGAGCATAAATCTGTAAGGTATTGAAATAACACAATCCAAGACTTTTATAACCTATTGTACAGTTTGGTCACTGAGATAACCCATTTTTGTATCATTTTAAACTCTCGTGAGTATCTATCAATCATGTCCCAACAAGCTTTTATGTGAGAATATAAATAATTAACATGTGAGGCAGGGTCTTTAATTTTCTATTTTTCTGTACAGTTTTTTTTTGAGTTAGCAAAAATTGAGGGCATCAGCATATTAGCAGGTGCAGTCTTTTTCTAATCCAAATCGTTGAAATCACTCGAGATGTTGTTATGATTATAATATATGTATTAAATGTTATGGAGATGTATTGAAAACTATTATTTCTTCACAATAACATATTAATAAATTAAAATTATATATAATTTAGTTATATGTAATATTATAATGTATTATACAGATATATTATATATATCATATTACTGATATATTAAGTAGATTATCTTGATGATATCTTAGGTGTTTGTTGATTCATACCGATTATAGGTACTCAAATATATAGATAATGACAGTACTTCATCTTAGATCTTGCACGGGAATAACACCCAATAAACCTATAATATATATAGAATTATATATAATAATATAACTGAGATACCTAACTTAGTATACGAGTATATTATATAACTATATATTATTATATTTAATATATTCCAAAGCTGGTACTAGTATGTGAATAATCAATACGTAGTAATAATTAGTTATAGTTAGTTTTACTAAGATAAGTCGAAATTACTGTGTTATGATTAATTTATATATAGAATGAAAGAAATATAAATTTAAAATATATAAAGGTCACTATATTATAATATATCTTTATAATATATATAATTTATGTATATTATAATATTATATACCTCTACTCTATATAACTGAGCAAGTTTTTTAACATCAAACAACATAATACATAATAATCTGATATTTCAATAAATCTAAATATATATTATATATTATATAATAAAATATTATATTGCATAATATATATTAATATATATATAATATTCTTAATTAATATATTTACTTATATATCATATATATATATATATTATATATTATAACTATAATCATAATATAATAACTAATAAATATATTATGGTATTATATATAGCCTATAATATATATACATTATAATATATTAATAATACTTATTTTATTTATGAATATTATTTTGATTAGGTGGAAAAATCCAATATGTTTAACAGAATATTTTTATATCAAATCAACATTTCTCCCATGTGATTACCACAATTTGGACTATATGACACAGGACGTACAACCTGACTGATGCCCTCATTTGGCCTTAACCAAAAAAACTGTACAAGAAAATGAAGCAGAAACTAAAGCTCACCTCTCCTGTTCAGATTATTATTAGTATTATTCATCAAAAGCTTTTGACATGATTGGTCATGAATTATTATTAGTAAAATGAACAAAATGGGTTTTCTCAGGGACATCTTAAAAAACTCGGCTCAGAGCTCTCTGAGATAAATGTGAGCACGAACGATCTTCAATACGTATAAAACTAAATGTAAAAACTAAATTAAGATATACCACTAGCTGTCAAAAAACATCAACCGGCGTACACCCAGGGCTCAATTCTTGGATGCCGTTCTATTTACTCTCTATATAATCAACTTAGAAATCTGTTCACTCTCATTAATCACGCTTTTTTCAAGTAAGTTTGCTTTTAGAAATAATTGCTTTAACTCATTGCCAAGATGCCGGAGTCTCTATTACTTATTTAAATGCACAGTAGACACATTAACAAATATAATGAAAATGGATAGAATTCACAAATATACAGCTATCTATTTAAATTTAATGTAAACAGATTTATATTTTTGATAATGATATATAACAAATTTACTAATTTAAATACTTAAAATTATAACAATGTAGAACTAAATAGGGCTACAAACAAATGCTAAATTACTGGGAATAACAATCGATTGAAAGCTGACATTTAAGAAATATATATATAATATTACTAGTTACAGATCTGTCAAGCAATACATGTATAATGCCTAATAAAATTAAAAATATTGGTACCTCTTTCCATTCTTAGTACCGCCACTTTGAGAAATGTCAACAAGTCAAGCCATTCAGTAAAATCACCACCCTGATTGGCTAGATCCAGAGGAAAGCGAGCATACTTTATTTCGCCTCATTAGCATTACAGTCACGAGACTGTACAAGACCATAATTCACAATCCATTATTAGTTACAATATTAAAAATCTAATTAAAAAAAAATAATTGATTGTTTAATTTTATTCAGACTTTTGAATAAATTTATTATGATCCCGATGTGTGAAAATGCATAAAAATACGTGGGTGATAACAACTAAAGCTCATGTGAATTGTATTGCTCGGCAAATTTTCATTTCAACTAAGCCAAGAGCGGCCGAAGAGTTCAAAGTACAAAATAAATCTAGAGAAATCAAATTAAGCTTACATTAAACTGATCAGCCTTAAAAATAGACTTAAAAAAAAAGCCAACTCAAAGTGAGATCAGCTACACAAGGCATCTAAACTTTGAAAACACTCAATGCCACAGGACATCAAAACAGAAAACTCTGGAAACCAAATCTTTGTGCTAAAAAAATAAAACGTATTATCCTAGAGTAAATATTAATAATATACTAACTCAAAGCGATTTAGAACCTACGTAAGAGCTAGCTACCACCAAGATTCGATAGTATGAGTCAATATTAAAGTTTGATTATTCTACGTGAGAATGCATATTAATTGATTAATTGATATAAATTGATTATTTATTATTATTTATTATTATTATTATTTTACCTCTCTAATGTGCAATTATTCATTATGTACGTTATAGCAGTCAATAGCATATGTAGATAGATATGTAAATGTCCCACTATAATAGAAGATGTGTGAGATTTTATTAATTTTTTATTATTTATTCTAAGTGTTATCTATTTGACATATATTTATTACTATTAATTATTATTTATTTAAATAGAATTGATTATTTTAATTTAGTTACTATATTATCTGTATTCAGTATTAATTTATCAACTATTATGTTGCAGCTATATATTTATATGCATATTTCATGCAATAATTACTACCTACTTATCCTTCTTTATCTACAGTTATACATTAATATTATATTCTTTATATATTTATTAAATTTCAATATATAATCTTGATTATTTTATGTTATAAATTATTATCAGTACATTATTTATTGGTGTCTTGTCAATTACCCCTCAGCTTACGTATTATCATTATTCATCATATATGTGTATAAGTATTTAAATTTATTATTATTTGATTTATTACTATAATCTATTTAATAATAATATAATAACAACAATACTAATAATTTATTCTATTATTATCTATTATATTATTAATTACTTCTGAATATATTAACTACTAAATTATTATAATATATTGATTAATTATAATTAATAATATTATAATTATATTATTTTTACTTATATATATTATTAAATAATAATTATATGTTATATTTATATAATTTAACTTTAAAATGATTATAATTTATATATTAATTGTTTATTATCTATTAATTAATTAAATTCAAGTAAGTTTGTACTACTACTACACTAGGTTCAAAAAATTATAATAAATTCAAGGGTAAGGAGAAAATGGTATTTTAAAAATATACTTTATTCCAGCACATATAAAAATCTAAGCTTAACTCTTTTAACTCGGCTTGCCTGTTGAATTTAATAATAATCTATATATAATAACTCAATTATATAATAATATATATATTCTATAATATATTATTTGGAATTTATTATTCTTTTATAAATAGTGATATGTTATAATTTAAATCTATTATTATTCACCATTATGTTTTAAATACGTATTATTATATAATATTTATTAGATTGCTTTGTTCTCAATTAATTTTAATTACTCTACATATTATTATTATTAATCCTGATATTTATTATTTATTAATAGAATGGGAATTTGCATTATGTCATTATACTAAATATATGGTATATTTTTCGTACGTATGGTAATTTATATACTGTCCGTAAATTAAAAAAAACAAACCCTTTGTCATATACAATACATCCTGATATAACATAATATGTTTATTATTTATACTTTATTTTATTATTTATTCAACAGTGATGGCCATGTAGTGACACATCAAAATTGTACTTTATTTCAATTATTATGATTACAGAATCATTTTCTAATGTTATTGGATTTTGCTTAACATTATTAGAACAGATTAGCGCTATCTCAATGTTAGTTACAAAAGAATATTTCATAATTAACACATTCATTTATTCTAAAGTTATTAATTAGGATTGCCTATATCCTGAGTATACATTCTTCTCATCTATTTCATTATTCTTTTAAAGGCTTTGAATTATTTTATTTAATTATTTATTAATAATTTAATTATCTAATAATTTCTTTCTTTTATACCTCTAGGAAAATAAAAAGTATAAAATTAATTAAGCTACGAGTATCAATTATTTAAAAATAAATTATATGATTAAATGTTTCTATGACAGTATGATTGATATTCAATTTCTTATTACATAATATAATTTAATAACTTAAATTAATTTTAATTATCATTCTTGTATGTCTTCTCAATAGAAGTCTTAAGAGTAATACATATTAATTTCAGTTTAAGCTTATTTTAATTTATTTCATATTAATAGAAATATAAAATATATGTTTCAAATATAAAATATGTCAATATATACAAATTACTGATAATCCATATATGTTTATGATTGTTTAGGATATCATGCGTGTATTCTTAAAATGTATATAGTATTTTGTTACAAATATTATATTAAATTATAATATAATTAATATGAATCTAAATTTATTTATAATATATCCAATTATTCATCTTATAAGTATAATAATTTTATTATAAATCATTATTATAATATATCACTTAAATTTTTATTCGAGAATGATTATATTATATTCAGCTCAAGTTTATAAAATTATCCAACTATTTTTAATCACTGTAATATAAATATAATTATCATTAATAACCATTTATGGTGATTATGTAGTTAATGTCTATTATTTACGATGGTTACTTATATTCATATGTTTATTTTATATGTAGTAATTAAGTCTTAAAATTAATTGTATAATATTTTTAGATTTTTCCATATTAGCAAGTATTGGGTATATGAAATGATTGGAGAGAGATGGATAGGGACGTATAGCTCTTGAGTTGTATATAGTTGAATTAGGGCAAGCGTTTGAGCAGAAGGTCTTTAAAATAGTATCCTGGATATCACTTGTTTGTATTATTATTATTCACATCTTTTATATTATTACTTATTATTATTTATATTATTATTATTACTTAATTGATAATGGTTATTTTATCACTGTAATAATTAATGTTATAATGCTTTTATTGGACTGGTCGATCTTACTTGATTATTATTATATATTATTTATCTTATACTTCTTATTATTGAGTAATTATTCTTATTATTATTATATTATTTTTATATTATTTCATACTTATTATTTCATAATAATAATTATTACTTATTTATTTAAGTGTGTATTTATGTAATCATTATTATTATTATAATTTCATCTCCATTTGGTAATATCTTCTGATTATTATTATTTATATTTAATTACTATACATTCAAATTTCAATGTTTGCACAGTAGTAGTAAGTTCAGCCGCGGTTAGTCGGTTGTGTAAGTCACCGTGTCTATTATCTGAATTTATTATTCAATTAGGAAGGGAGAGAATTCGGAGTACACAGAAGGTAAACACGAAACAAAATTATTCAGTAGTGTGGATTGGTGATTGTGTAGGTTGATTGGGATTATATTACCTTTTTGTTGTCTATTATTGTGATCTATTTATCTCTTTCATCTTGTGCTTTCCGGTGATGCGTGTGTAACTAATTAGTTAAGTTAGTGCATCACGTTCTATTATTGATTTAAATTATTATTAACTGCGCCACCTACACCCTCCATCCCTCCATCGTACTGGAGGAGTTATCTCACTCAGATGGGAGTACGCTTAGTTCTGCCGGCTTTCTCGCGGCCGCGTCCGAGATCGTCAACTATGCCCCTAATCCGACTTCTGCCTCTATGGGGCGGTCTTCTCCTTGGTTCTCCGTTTAGTCACCACACAAAAAACATTAAAATTTACCGTTGAGTTGTATTTAGTTATTCCTTTAAACGGTATAATTGTTTACTATGTCTGTATAGTTTCTCGCTCTTTTGGTTTGCTCTCTCTATTCCACAGTAAAACATCAGCACTATTTGTGTGTTGGGTTTTAAAATGGCGGTAACAGTACAGCAGTGGGTACAACACAAGAGCCATATCACGAGAGCCAAAAGGAATAAGAAAGGCAGTGACGAGCAGGTGGGGGCTGTAGGTAACTCACAAAGAAAGTGATCCTTAGATTTTAATTTTTAAACAACACCTCCGCCACTACTACGTCGCCTTCCTATCAAGTAGATTAAGTTATAATATATTAAATATTTATTATATATATTTTTAAATTGATAGTTATATTATTTGCAAATAAATAGTTTGTATTTTATACTTAAATAAATAAATAAAATTTTAATGCAATTAATAACTTTTATTAGTAAGTTTTTCTTTCCCAAAATTTGGATTTATAAAAATGGTTATATGAAAAAAATAATTGATACAATAATCTTTGCAAAATATTATAGTTAGTAAGAGCTGATCCCAAAAATTCTTTAGGAGTTAAAAAATTATAAATATATATTCAAAAACTACTATAGCTACTAAGGTTAAAAGGATACATTTTTATATTGTTAGTTTACAAGAAATTTATTTTAGAATTATAAATACAGGAGGCCAATTGGTGTGTTCAATAACTAGAAAATGTAGTGTTTATTTTATTATAAAATTATTAAGATTTTTATTGGTTCTCCTTAAATAATGATCTTTCTATTAACTGCTTTTTTTTTATTTTAATACTTATAAAAGAAATAGATCATCCTAAAAGGGTATTGGAGCAGCAGGAATAGTAAACGAGGTTGAAGGAGTTCCGGGAGTGTTCTCTGATTAGGCTGTGCTATGCAACCTTGCCCAGGGGAAACTTGACTGAGGGTAAGCGGATGGAATTCGACCCGCCGACGCCGTAGCCAGGAATTAAATCAACGGCGTGGAGATTGGTCGTCTCTGGACCCCGGCTTCTTGGTTTATTGAGGGTGACGCGGGGTTCACTCCGCCCCTCCCCTTCTACGGGGTTCTGGAAAACCGCCCCTCCTTCTGTGTTCCCGTCGCTCGTGTCCCCTTACATTGCCGTGTCAATACCTTATAATAATAATATTATTCTATACTATGTCCCCTGCTCTAAAAATAAAATTATGGAAAAATTTTATTTTATTTACTTTATTATTTTATTGATTTTTTTTTTACATTTCTCTAAAGTATCATTTACAGAGATTCCAAAATGTATTTCCTTTTCGCTGTAGCTATTGTAGTTTTTGGAAATATGATTTTTTTTTTTTTTTTTTTTTTTTTTTACATTTTCCGGCACTAAACTGTTACCAAGGATTTCCAATAATTTTATTGGAATTTTGAGATTTTAGTGTTTTTTGAGATATGAGTTGTGTTTTTAAACCAATAATTGTAAGTTTTATAACCTTATTACATATATATCTATTATTTATATATATATATATATTATACTATAATATATATAATATATATATTATAATCTATTTATATATATATATTAATATATCTAATTAATATTATTATATATTAAATAGTATTATAATATTATATCTATATGGGGTAAACTTGACGTTCTTTAACCCATAGAAATGAGAGGGAAATTTAATTAAACAAGAGAATAAATTCCGGTTAGTTTTTTTTTGGATTTATCACCTATTATAAAATAAAACTAACAATTTAATGTATTGATAAATTACGCATAATCATAATATTAATAAAATATATATATTTATTTTAATTATTTTATATATATATATATAAATTTATTATATTATTATATAATATCACATCTATATATAATTATAATTTAATATATTATAATTATATATATATATTAGAATCTATATAAATTAATTGTTATATATATATCATATTATTATATTATTATTTATATATATATTACTTTTTATATTTTATCATTATCTTTAAATTATTTTTTATGTTGTTGCTCACGCTATCAGCGCCATTCACCGTTATCTAGGCACGTTACAATGGAATATCATATAATCGAACTTAAAAAAGATCCATTATGGATTCTTTTGCTTATATTATATTTTAAGGGGTTTTGCGTAAGCTCGTTGGGGGACGAGGGGAGAAGTCCCCCCTCGTTCTTGGCGAAGTCTCTTTCCATTTTTGCTAGGCCTGCTTCCTCTTTTGAAAATTAAAAACTATTCTTTTATATAAGAAACTTTTTTTGTTTTATTTTATCAACTATTTTACCTTTTTAGTTAGCTTACATATAACATTCGATAAATCCGACGAACAGTTATATGAGTTTTTTGAACTTATAGTCTTAAAATAGTATTTGTTATTAATCTTTTTTACGCACATATATTTATTATCCATTAAATCTCGTCATCATTTTATTATATGCATCTGTGATTAATAAAATTCTTTTCCCGTTTTATTTTAAAATACCGTCAGGTTTCTCTCCGAGTTTGCTATGGCCACGGTTAATGGCTGATACACGCTAAACCACAGTCATAATTATATAAACGTTACACACCGGCACTTTAAATTCGATGTGGAGTTTCCCCATTCTTTAAGGAAGAGTTTTTTTATATTTAAATATAGAAGATGATGTTTTAGAATTGATAAATGTGATAATTCCTCACAAAATACATAAATTGGGATTAAATTCTCGCAAAGCCTTTTTTACGGGTTAGACCAAAGGTAGCCTATATATATCCTGTCTCTATATATATATATATATATTATATGTTATATCATATATATATATATATATTCTATATCTCTTGATATTATATATATATAATATTATATATATACATATATTATATACTAGTAATACATTATTATTATACTACTATATTTATATATATGACCTGTTTTCTGTTTTTTCCAGGAAACGACAAATGTTTTTTGCAACATTTTTTTTTGTTTCTTTTTTTTTTTTACTAATCCCTTCAAAGATTTCATTTAAGCATAATTTGAATGTATACATGTATGTAAAAATATATATAGAAGTTTTTACGTTTTACGATTTTAGTCGTTTAAAATTTTTTTTTTTTATACTAAAAAGGGAATACCAAGGGTAAACCGCAAAAATGATGAGCGTAGTCTGGTCTCGCTTCGGCTCCGGGTTAATACGACCGGTTAGGGCTATTCCCCTCCGGAGTGTGTCTCCGGAACCCCCGCTCTTTGTTGACGGAATTTCTGGGTAGCGCCCTCCCTATTACGGGGTATTGAAATGAACGTCCCCCCTCTGTCCCCTTCGGGCTTCAGCCCCCTAATTTTTTTTGTATTTTTTTTTAATTATTATTATTTTTTAACATTTTTGTAATCAGCTTTATACGCTTGATTCCAAATATGTATTGGTTTGCTTATAAGGTCGGGTTTGTAAACAATATTTCTTATGAATTTTTATTACTAATTTGTAAATAGCTTTATAATTCTTGTATTATCTATCATAATGTAGACTTTATAGTATTTATGTTTTATTTGTTATTACTGTAAAGTTTTCGAATAGTTTACTTTTTTTTTCCAAGAAAATAATAATTTTATTATCATTATATTTTTAATTTTTTTAATTGATTTTATAAAGTTTTAGATTTTTTTAAAATAATTTGGGATTTTAAAAATTATGTGGAAATATCTATTGTACTTTCTATTCAGTTGTAAGTCTTCCTCTGAATCGTTGTATTAAGATCATATCCTAGCAATTAATATATGTTAAATAAAAGTAAGTAAAAAAATAAAAAGAAGCAAATCTGATCGGGGATGTCTTAAAACATTATCCAGTGGCATATTAATTATTATAATATATATTTATTGATATAATATATATATATATATATATATATATATTATAATATATATATATATATCATATTATTATATATATATTAGTATAATATATATATATATATATATTTATATAATATATATATTACTATATAATATATATGTCCATGTCGTATTATTATCTCGGCCCTCCTTCTACCAATAATAAATGATCGATTGCATTGAATTCGAACTAACATTTTCATATGAGGTTATGATAGTTGATAAAATGCCCTAAGTAAAGTCTAAATTTGACACTATTAAATTTCCATTCAAACTTCACAGTCATTTACAGTTTTGAACAATATAAAATGTTAAATTCTATGTCCGCCACCAAACTCCTAACCTCTGCATAAAATTTTATATGTAGTTTATTATCCTAAACTATATCCAAGTTTGTGATACTTCAGAAACATTCTCTAACTATTCCATATATATGTAAACGAAGGAGAATTTGTTCATAGTTTGAAAAATTGTGTATAAAAAAATAACTATAAAAAAAAAAACGCATGTGGGCAACAAAAGATTACTTTTTCTGATTAAAATATGGATAGACATTTATTTTTAAACCACACAAAAAATACGCTTTTTGAACGAGTCCCTGGGCGGATCTTCGACAAGTCCTTATATGCGGAAATGGGTAATATATATATAATATATGTATATATATATCTATTATTCTATAATAATTATATTATTATATTAATATTATATTATATGTGATCAGCCTCTACCGAAAGCATCATTGCCATGTTTAAATCTATAATCAAACTATAACACTACTGGAAAATAATAACATTTTATTAACCGGAGACCATTATAAAATTCACTGAAATTAAAAAAAAAATTTACGCTTTGAACAAATTTTAAAATAGATAACAATGTTTGAAAAACTCGAATCTATTTGGTTATTTTCGAAGAAAATATAATAGTCTAGTAGCTCGAGTGAGCACGCAAAGGTTCCAATTTAATTTTTATTCTCTTTTTTAAAATAAAGAATATCCCACAGTAAATCAAGTGGATTAAAGAGTTCGGGGTTTTCTCGGGCCTATTCCACTGGGAGTGACGAACTAGGGGGGCCTTCGTCCCCATTTCTGTCCCTCCGTCGGCTCGGGAACCCTCCATATCAATGAAAAAATTAACATTTTCTCAAAAGCGTAAAAATTTAAAATAACTGTTTGGCAACTCTTGCTAATCGTGAAGTAATGCATGGATTCAGGCGTCAAATACGTTTTATTCTAAGATTTTATAACTGAGTATTTAAGGTGTTATTCATCATTTAACATACAATTTTTTTTTAACCGTCTCGTGAAATTGGTGAAAAATCAAAACCACTTTGGTTTTATTATATTTATTCCCATGTAGACTGTTATATTAGTTTTTAAGGGTTACATGGCATGATGCTTTCGAGAGTTATTTAATTAATATTATATATATATATTATTAATGAAATTATATATATTCTTATATATATCATATATAGTATATATATTATACTATATAATATAATATTATTATTATGATATATTTTTTTCACTGTTCGGAATCATCATAATTTATTTTCCAAACCCCATGATTTGGTTTTAAATCTGAAGCAAAAAATTGTCACTCCAAATGAAACAAAAACAGAAACCAAATAAAAAGTAAACTAATTTATCTGGTACAACACTGAAAGTAAAATATAACACTAAGAGTTTTGCGGCCAATAACATTGAAGGTCATTTTATAGGTACCTGTTGCTATTTACCTGATATTCCGGTGATGTTTCCTAGATTGTGCTCATAGTTTTGAGCATACCAGGTGGTCAACAAAAAAATACATTAATAAACTGTTTAGCTTGTAACGCTAAAACCCAAAGATATATTCAATTGTTGTGTACATTAAATGCTGAATAGGTCCAAACATCAATCCAGTACAATGAATTCACACTTTTTATCGTTCTTGATGTCCTTCTGTTTTAGTGGTACACCTGACTGAAGTGCTACCCACTAAAATAGTCTGCCATCACGTTATCCATTTCCTTGGAATCTTTTTCCATCAACTTTTTATTGGACCTAATTTTCATCTTATAAAATCCTCGTATTGAAACTGATCTAAGTGACTATGTATATTTAGCGACTTTTAGGCATCATTATTAGTTGGCTCTGATTGTTTAGATTTCCTTTAATTGGGAGATTTATCGTTGCCTCAAAAAGTTTTTGGCCTGTTTTCGAGGTACAGTATGCATTCATATCAGTCCTGAATTTTATGAAATTGTTCATTCCACCTTTGATAGATTGAGAATATAATGGGTCTAAGATTACAGTTGTTTCCCCTACTCAAACTGG
>JABUQX010074712.1:0-12500 GCA_015478945.1 Trachelipus rathkii | reverse complement strand
CCACTTGTCATAATCTTAGTAGGTAAAATGGTCCGAATTGAGTTAGATAGGTATAAAACTTAAAAGAACTGCACTAGTATATGATACAATTGTGTATATATATTCATTTTTTAGTTTTATATCTTCAAAGAATTTGATTGCATCTTTGACATAAGTTCGATAGCGCCCTAATGGATAACTTCAGCCTTGTGAGCTTTTGTGAATGAACCTAGCCATCTGCTATTAAGTCTTTGTTAGGGTAAATTTGATTGGTATTGGTGAGTAGAAGGTAAAGAGAATAGAGATAGGTTGATGGTATAAAAATATTGTTGAAAATGAAAATTAAGAAAATTAAGGACATACGTAGATTAGCAACCATTCAGATTATTATATATTTTGATTCCACAACACGACAGATTAATTAGGACGTCTTACTGAATCTGAATGTGACACTATTAGTGTTTTTGTTGCAGTTTAGTTGGAATCTCTGTAATTATACCCAATATTGGCAAAAGTACAAAATATTCCGATATACATTATTAGTAAGATGTAGATTTATTTATAGTTGAAGCAAACAAAACTCTACGGAGATTCTAACCCACATTTGACTTACTAAAAATAAAATAATAAAATATATAAACATAATTTGAAATTAGTTTAGTTATGACTTCAACTTAAAAAAATAAAATAAAAAGCGTTTTAGATTTGTCCCAAGGCAGACATATATTCATTTAATGATACGCTTCTTGAGTTCATTTTATCGATGAAATTGAAAAAAATCTGTAACATTCTTCAGTGTTGTGTTTACATTTGACAGCACAGACCTAAGCCTATAAAAGGCTATCTAATTGAGACTTTTTTTACGGTTATTAGTTTACTTCGTACTATTATGATATATTAAGGTATAAAGTATATTATATATTATTATATGTATATAATTATATATATCTTATAATAATATTAGGATATATTATTTATATATAAGCTGATCCCTTATTAATTCTATAAAAGTAATATATATATATATGGACATTCTGTAGGATCTTTCTCATTATTGATTTAGTAATCTCACTTGGTTATATATATATATATTATTAGGTTATTTATTATAATTAATTACTTACTAGGTTTTATATATATTATTAGTATAATATATATTATAATATATATAATTATATATATAGTTATATATTATACTATTATTATATTATTACTAGTATATCGAAATATAATATATATAGGTATATATATATTATATAATTATATATATTATATATCTATTACTATAGTATATAGTTTAGTTTAGTATATTTATTATGAAATATAGTAGTAATTGTTTAAAAAATAGTAACAGCACTTTTGAAACATGATATCACTTCGAGTGGACGTCACGAACAATGAAATGATACAGAGAAATACAAACATTTCTCCAACCATTACCTGTAATTTTTTTTATAATTTATATTATCACCAGTTCTTTGGGAAAATAACATAATTAATATATATTCCAAACCTTGACATTATTTTGGTTTCGAAAATCTTCAACCTCTAAAAACGTTAAAAAAAACATTTTTTACGATTTCATGTGACTTAATGGGTAAAGAAAATATTTATGGAGAATGTAAAAGGTACTGTGCATAAGATGTTAATATACTAAGAAAACACTGAATGATAAAATAGGATTCCATTGTCTTCGATGAAAGAATATATTGACAATCAATTTTATTCTTAAGAACTAGCTCGTTTGGAAGAAATCGTGCCAAATCAAAAAACGCTTTTATAAAATAAGTCATAAGTCAAAAATACCTTGTCATGGCCTATAGCTATATAGTATATGTTATATATATTATCATATTATATATATATATTATCTTTAGTAAATGATACATTATAGTTATTACTTATATATATTAATATAATATTAATCAATGATCTGATATAGTATTATAGAGTATTTGCTAGATAATTGTGTGTTTAGGTATATGGGATATCATAATAACCAATACATTATAGTATTACATTATATATAAATTTATAATATATAGTATGTATTTATATTACTTAGATATATAATATATATACATATAATTATTATATTTATATCTATCGATATTTCTATTATATATATATATAGATATATTATATATTAGATATATATTTATATATATATTATATATATATATATTAAGATTAATTATTATTTGCAATATACTATATTATTATCCTATATATTATATAATGATATGAATATGAAGTTTCTCATTGCGATGTTTGATATATCTGTCTACTGAACAGTTATAATGTGAAAAATTGTTAATTAAAGCCTTTTTTTTTACATAAGTAATGATAAATTCCTGTGAAGAATTCTTGACACTGGACAGCAGCCTGTCTAAGAGGTCTTTCTTCTTGACTGAATTGAGCTGCAGAATTTTGATTCTGTTGATATCAAGTTGAGTGAATGTTATACCTGAAGTTGTAAGGTTTATCATCTTACAATAGCAGTAATCACATACTTTGAACTGAGAGCGTGAAGTTGAATTGTATGGGATCAACTTTTGTTTATCTGTTTTGTTTTCATTGTTTGACCATCTGAATAACTTATAGTATTCTATTGGCTTGGATGTTTTGCGTCAGCAATCAGTTTTCTCCACTGGAGACAGACTGGGTAATAATAACCCCAATGGGTAGAGATGACAAATAGGATGATGACAGGTTTGTCCACTCTCCCCTTTTTAATAACACACACCTGATCTTATTGTCATCACCAACAATGACTTCCAGGAATCGTCTTGCCCAAAAGCCAGAGGGTCTCAAGCTTTTTATTGTGTGTGAATTCCAGAGAGCTATGTGCCGGGGTATTTGTATTCTCCAACCTTTAAGTTCGTGTTGGTTTCCTACTCTGAGCTTTAGTGATCTTACTTATTAATATAGTTTTGCCTGAATAGTCTCTAAATAACTTCTGCCCGTGTTTGGAGCATTATGTGAGTTATGGTATAGTCTTGTTGTTGAAGGATATATTTCTATTATGGGGGTGGGAACTTCATTGAATATGAGGTGTGAATTGTTCATAAGGCTTCAAAAAGGAATTGGAGCAAAATTTCCAAATCATTTTGGATGACCTAAGGTTATTAAAGTCTTTGAATTGATAAACATTGTGATATTGAATATTACTTTGTTAACAGTTGGAAGTAATTAAGGCGCTTTACCTATTGTTAACCTATAAGAAGCATCCCTTTAACTTGTTCGTACATTCTCCCCAAACTGATCCCACCCAAATGGAGACGGGAATCTTGTAATGTTTGATGTTATTGATACCCGTCATATGTTCGTGTGAGAACATATTCTGAGGCAAGGTCTAACAGATTCTCTGTTATACTTCCACCTTGTTTGTAAATTCCTTTCATTATCTGAGTTACAATAGTTGGATTGTATGCTCATAATATTTTGTGAAACGTTTGGGAATGGAAATTCTAAAAATATTCAGTGTACATATCTGGAAGGGCATCAACATGAATAGCTCTGAATATTATAGCCCCATAATTTAATAGATATTTTTTAAATTCCTTATCATTAATCTGTACAACGAGATGCCCTGTAAATCACGCCAGTATTCTGAAATGTCCCAGACAATTAAGGATGTCCTGGGATGTTTAGTCATTTTCTTGGATATTTAAAAAAATATCCCGGAACGTTTTACATATACAGTCTCATGGTTATCTTACAGCCGAGGAGGGTCTCAGAAATCAGAAGTACATGAGATCTCTGATGAAATTGAATGTTTGAAACATGCTAAATGTTGACATCTAGAATAAAATCTCTAATGGTTAATTTAGAGAGATGGTAATAATGCAATGGAAAAAGTGGCTTGTATCACTATCATCATTATATTAGCCCAAGTGTCTTGGCAATTCTTCCTTTGGATGGGATGAGGCCTATATCATCAAAGAACAAAGAAAGCAACACTCAAACTGACCAGTTTCTTCAACTCTTAGGGGATTTTGGAAAATAATTATCTTTACTTAACCCTTACGACTAGACTTTTGCATCGTCATAAGTTGGCTTTGTATCACAATCTTCACAACCAGCCCCTTACTTCCTGCTAAAGGAATTTGAATATTTTCTGGAAGTTTACCTTATAAGCTATGTACACTTGAGTTAATCTTTGAAATGGTAATAAGAGATCACGAGTAGCTACCCAAAATTTCTGACATTGTAAACTCCTCTCTTATTGACATTGGAAATAAGCTTAAGTTAAGCTAAAAGCCCTTAAGAAATACATCTAGTAGAAATCAAGTTTAAGTAACTAAAAACCATAAAATAATTTTGAAATAAAAGTACGAGGTTTGTAAGACCTCTGTAATCAGATCGCTGGGTTTTCACATATTATTATTACTGGTATAACAAGCTCAAAAATATACTAAACGTGGTTTTTTGAATTTATAAATTCATTGAGCCTATTATTTATCAATAAATATTTTTATTTGTTTTGCCTTCCCAGACAGGAGCCATGAAAGAACTATCTTGAGCATCTAACAAAACACCTATATGCTTTCTTGAACTGAAATAGGAAATTTCTGATAATATTGCTTTGATACACTTGAAAATAAGAACATAGAAAATCTCCAAATGAGGGCAAAGCCCTAGAATTGAGGGGGCCACCTTGTGGCCTTGTTTATAAATGTAACCGGTACCGTTTATCTGTTTTTACCTATTAAACTGCAAAAACCATAACAAGCAGATGTTGAAGCATCATCTAAAGATACAATAAGATGAGTTAGAAGTATTGAGAAAGTCACAACCTTTTCAATTTCAATATTATTGTAATTATTATAAAGCATGAACATAGCAGAAGACCAGAAACTAAACATCGGAAAGGATTCTTTTCATTTCCAATGAGAACCAATGCCAATAATTCCCTAATTAATAACGACCTCTTTCAATACGGGATGTTAAAAAAGATATTCTAAAGGGATCAAAAAACCCTTGGACCACAGCTGATAAACAACAAAGTTTTTTGTATTTGCATTCAGCCATTAATCCGAAAATTTTGCTAGTTTAACTTTATTCCTTCTAGGTGGAGGGGGTTGTTGTTCAAGTACTATCTTCTTTGACTTCCTGATTTGTGAAACTATTCATCTCTCTCTCTTCTTCCATAACAGCTCTTAGATTTCATTTTAGAGTTCCGCAGACTTTAAGATGGAAACTTGCACGATGTCTTCCATTTCTTTTGGTGCATTCATGATAAAAGTTCCTTCAAATGTTGTGGATTCTATTTGAGCAAACTATTAAATTATCAAACAAAAAAAATTCACTAGAATCTGAGCGAGTACATGTCATCATTCCTTTATAAGACTGAGCTGTATGCTATTATATAATGAGATGAAAGGTGAGATGTGAAACCAAAAACACTCTCTGTCTATCTTTACTATTTACTGACCATTATTTTTGCAAAAAATGTTAATTCGATAGATTAAGCGTACTTTCTGAAGGAAAATGGGTATTCCTTTCGGAATCTATTGTTCATAAACAAACTGTAATTGTTCCTATAAATTAAATCCTTCTAGTTAAAACTTTAGGAAATAATCCTTTCCTCTACCATTTTTCCAGATGGTTTCAAAGAAAACACAAGTGTCCTATGCAATTCCGTAGGATTATAACTGAACAGTTAAAAAATAAAAGTCTTATAAGAACACACCAGAAAAAAAAATCCAATAATGATGTTTACATATATGTCGTATAAGGCACAAATTTGGATTTTCCCTTTATGCGGAGTCATAATACTTATTTTTTAAATCATTCATATGTAATCGTCCTTCGATGATAGTTAGAAAGGTTGAGAGGCTCAGAGAGCATCCCACCAAATAAATTTTTAGGAATTGGAAATGGTACTTCTGAGCTGACGCTAGTCTAGGTATTCTCTTTATTTTCTCTAGCTAAACATTTGTGTTCTTGGGGTGAAAAATAGTTCATCAATTTCAATTTTCCTAAATGCATAACTACCTTAAAAACTTAGTGCAATCCCCAATACCATTTTCCAAAACATTTTGGGATAAATAAAGCACATTTGAACTTTTCATAACTTTAAACTATTATCGTCCTAGGGTTATTAAAATCACTTATCTCCTCTAATATCTTCCGATTACCTCCAAGGTTCTGTATCCAGTACCGCCTTTATGTTTGGCAGGAATGGGCCATTTTTGTCCTTTGGTATTTTTATATATATATATATATATATATATATATATATATATATATATATATATAATATATATATATATATATATATATATAAAATATATATATATATATATATATATATATAATATATATATATAATATATATATACTAGACCACCTTCCTAACTCCTATCTCTTTCGAAGTTCTCTCGTCTCTCCTGTTCGCATAAACAATATAAACATTCTTGGCCTTAACATAAACAAAAAAATGCACTTTGGAAACCTCACATCACAATGGTTGTAGGGCGGCCTCCAAAGAAACTGGGAGTTTCTGTTTAGATGCGAGACTTTTTTTTTCCTCTTCTCAGTGCTCCAGCTTATACAAGGGTCTCATCCCTCCTTTGTATGGAGTACTGCTCTATATCTGGGAGAGGCATCTAGTTTCACCCGTCTTCTTGGAGTAGGTCGACTGTCCAAGGCCAAAAGCTTATTAAACTAGTCCTTAGTGTACTTTCTATTCACTTGACCTCTATACTTTGCTGCTCGATGTCAAGTGCTTCATCTCTTTGCTTATAAGGCTCATGAGTTGAGCCTCGGCAAAGTGCTCGAGGGAACTTCCACTCGCGTACCACCACTTCTCCCTCGGAGCACAAGGGATGCTGTGTCGCACAGAGTTTTGTGTTGCATATTAGTACTCCAGGACTTGTAGCTGCGGGTGCTCCTTTTTTCTGCCACCTCCTGTTCTAGTGGAAATAGTATGAGCATAATTTAATCTGGTACCATTTTGTCGTACAAATGTTCATATCTCCGATCAGCATTTAAAAGACTGTCATTCGATAGTGACTCATCTGGAGGTAGGTTAAACTTAAATTTTGCTGCTTACGTATACGTGGATAGATTTGAGAGCGTTCACACACCCTCACATGAATGGGGCTCTGCCAGTGTGACGCGGCGTGATTGGCAAGTTGTTTTTTCTGTAAATGAGGTGTTGAACAAGGAAATTGTTCATTAGAATGATTATCTGAACAGAATATCCAGCTTCTATTATATATATTCTACTATTCTATTATCTATTATTATCTAGCCAGTATTTATAAGTAATATAATAGATCAATAATAATATATAAATATAGTAATATACTACATTATGCTAGATGAGAGAGTGGAAAGTAAATTCTACGTGGGTTAGTAGTGATTCTAGAGCTGCATCAGTGATTATCAATAAAGAGAATCCGTTCCTTTAATTGCTATTATAATAGACTGTTGGGCTCAGTTTTATTTATATTAAAGAATGCCTAGGCGTGATTATGACTCGACAGATAGTTCAAAGGTGTTCGTGGGAAGAGCTTGTAGTCATTATACCATAAGTTCATTGTGGATATCAGTTAGTATGAGTCGAATAGTACGTATGACCTAAATATAAAATGCATAAAGGACGGGAGTAAAGTGGATAAATACAAGGTAAGAAAGAAACTATTCCACTACTGTTGGTTTTGAAAATATAACTTCATCCTGGGCGCGCCTAAGTTAGGGTTGGCTTTGTTTTATAAATTCCTTTTATTCTGTTTTGTGGTTAATTAGTGTAATACTCTATCAATGAGGACGTTACTTGAAGTGATTATCGAGTGAAATCTCAATTTCGGTGGCTCTACTAAGACTGTGTCGCGTAGAACTTATTCTGGCGCACAGATAGGCCATAGAATTCGTAAAGTTCTTATGTTTATGTGATTTTTTCTATTCTCTATAATATTTCTGAATGTTAATGGTACTTCTTTCCCATTATATTCTGGAACAAAAAGACATAAATGAAATTAAAAACGAAAGAGAAGAAAAAATACTCATTAGAGGGAAAAATACATAAGCTGGGTTGTGTCTTTAAAATTTTTTTCGCATAAACATATTAATTTTTAACTTTTAATGGCTTTAGCATGTGTAATATATGATAAGGAGTCCTGAAATCACAAGTCGCTATTTAGACTCTTTTCTTCTCCAATTACTCACGAGAGGCGCATTACACACAAACATCACACCACACATCAAACATTCGCTATCACCTAAGTCCATTTATTTAGTGATCAGGATAGTGGATATATACGGGTTTGAGGGGCCCGAAGATTGTGAATATATTCACCGCTCATTCTCTATTAATGAGAGTTTACTTTTTTATATTTCTTAAATTATACCATATAAATTTCTTATCTTGTTACAGAAGCTTCCGTATATATAAATTATAACCAAAATAATTATAAGTAACAACAATGATGTATATAAAAACATTATTATCTCACTCACGGAGGTAACTTGACTTGAAACCGCACGCAAACCACAGAGTCCTGAAGTGACATTAATACTATCCTATCTATAGAAATCTCCACCCAGTGATAGTGTGGCCATTGGGTGTTAGGTATCCATCTGTGAATTAAAGCTCCCACATAGACTCTCACCGTACGATACAAGTCCCTAGTAAATATGGTAATATAAAATATTAATTATATAGCAACTTATTGCACCACTCTAATGTGTAACTATATATATATTATATAGAATATATATGTAAATATGCAAAGATACAAAATATTATATTATATATAACTATATAACTTCCAATAGTTGTCAGGCTTATAACTATACTATTTATACCTCTATATATACATATATAGTGGTATTTTAATATAATATTAATATATATAGTATATATAATATATATATATATATATATCATATAAGATATATTAAATAGAGTTCACTTGATGAGTAGTATCTACCGAACTAAATAGAGCGCTCCCTGTATAGAAAGATGACGTGAAATTATCAGTTTTTGACCGTTATTACCTTCACCCATCAGAGGAAGTGGCAAGAATTAGGGTCATATTGTAATATACACACTAACAGAACAGCCTATTTAAGCTCATACCTTTTAAGTAGTAATTTGGTAGAGGAGATGTATGTAACTCTCAGTATAAGAGAGATTCTAGGAATTATATATATATAATATAATTTATAGGGTGAAGTTAAGTTCGGATAGCGAAAATGGAGGAGGAAGGGATATAAACTGTAGGATTAAGAACAGGTAAGTAATTGAAAGGTAGTTTACAAAAGTATATGATTAATTAATAATATAAATGAATATAATTAATAATTAATAATATAATATTATAATAAAAAATTTAATAATATAATATAATGTATATTAATAATATAAATATTAATAATTTATAATATAATATAATAATATATATAATAAATAATATAATTAAAATAATAATATATTAAAAAGTGTTGAGAACTATATTTAGGAAGGAATAAATATATAGATAAATCCAAAGGCTGAAGATAAATATAGAAAAAAGGATAATAAAAAATATAAGTACAGTATATTAATAATTTATAAAAATAACATTAAAAACTAATTAAAATTAAATAAATAATATATATATAGTAGAATAAGGATGATAGAAGTGAATTAATAACTGAGAATAAGATACAGAGCAAAGTAGGAGATGTGCTATCCCTTAATGGAGATAGATTAGTATCTGTTCAGAGACCGTTGAAGAAATAATAATAAATTAAAAAATATAAATTTAGAAACACACCTTCGAGAAAGGATGTGAGGATGTGAAGAGTTACCCGAATGATAGGAGTCTTGCGCTATGTCGCGAGATATTATGATGTTCGCGCTACAGTCGCTTAGGACATGCATAGCTCTCGATCAGAAGTCATCTCCAAGGTTCTCGAAGACTGAGGACCTGGTCTAATTCTCTCAATGGACTATTCCCATTCATGGTTGGATTTTCGGATTTTATGATTTCAATGTTGACTTCCTCTTCATAAACCAATTCAACATCTAATTCTCTCAATGACTTTCTCCCCAATCATGGTTGGATTTTCGGATTTTATGATTTCAAAGTTTAAAGAAATTAACATATTATTGATATGCTAATTAAAAGCTCAATTTGACTTTATTATAAGTGTAGTAGAAATTTATGACAAAAAAAAGACATGTTCAAAGGTGTAAATAGTCTCAATATGGTCTCTGTCTTCATGTAGAAAAAAATAGTAAATACTGAAATAAAAACATAATACGCACTATTTCAGTTGAATGTTAAAGAGATGTGTCTCCAAACAGACAACAAGTATTCAATTCTCGCAGATACATTAGTGTAGGCTTAAACAGTTTACGCCAGTGACTAGGATTGGTATACAACTACATTGTATGTGAAAAGACCAATTCCTCACGAGCTACTCAACACTCGAAAACTAAGCGCAATTAGCGTTGAGATTAGAGACCGCGATATCGTGACCGTGGACCTTTTTCGAAGTGAATCGCTCAGTTCTTTCTATGGAGACTCTCAAAGAGAATACAATTTGAGCGCACTTGGTATCGTTAGAGTTACTTTGAAACGTATTTGTTATATACATTTAGCTATTTTGGTATATAAGGATTAAAAACCCAGTGATCCTTTAGGTTTCACTATGTTTTTAGTAGTATAATAGTCAGTTCGATTTGAATAACCTTTCGATGAATTTAGTGACCAAATTATATTACTTCTCAATAATTAATATTATGACATAAGTGAACTAATATAAGATATTAAATTAAATATTAACAGGAGATAAAACTCTTAATTTCAAAAAATTACTTACTGTGAATTATATAAGAATTATTTATTATTAATTATTAATTATTTTTAAATATTTTTAAATGCTAAGTGATTACCTTACAAAAAAAAATCTTTGCAGAGAATGACTCAGGTTTATTGAAAATACAAATAAAATGATTATAAATTAATATAGAGTAGATGTGTATAAAGATGACAGTGGATATTAGTAGATTTATTTCTTAATTTATTAATTTCATGTTAGGGACACGCGGTAACTCAAATATAAAAGTCATAGACAAAGTCTTTGATTTGGTTTGCCAGAGATCACAAGAGGTTGCTCTATGAATATTTGAATTTCAATTCTTACAAATTTTGCGTTGATTGATAAGGGCACGTAAGATTGCTGTGAGCTGCTCTTACTATAATGCGTTTGGCCTAGGTTACCGCCAGATGCATGTCAAGGAATAGAAGAGTATCTAAATCAAATTACCGGAGTATCGCGCAAGAGAAATGTTAAGATGAGGAAGACGCATAGAGAGAACCGAGAGGATCGAGGAAAATAATGATATTTCTGTTGCACTTCTCACAAGGTATCTACACTCTAGTTTTCGTGCAAGTGTTGTCGAGACCACAAATTTACATATTATATTATCTATACTTTGTTGTTGTTTTGATTTTTACTCTACTCTGTATTTATATTGTTTATTCAGTGTTTATTTAGCTGTATTCTTTTGTACCATGTCTATATATTTATTTGAGTCTACGTCAATAGGTGATGTTGATGGACGATTATGCTAATTATCATCTTGAGCTCTATTATTGTAGTAATAGTCTCTTTTTTATTTTCTTATATTTTTTATACTTTATATTCGTGACTTAATATGATTAATTATAATTTTTATCTTGTCTTTTACGTATTTATATTTCTTGAAATATATGTCAGTTTTGATAAGCCAAAACAGAAAAATATTATAACCTATTGTTCAGCCCTCATTCAGAGGCTTATATTTAAGTTAATATTTATAAGCAATAGGTCTAAATAATGTTACTTATTTTACCGAATAACGTTCCTTTAAATATATATATAATATCTGATTCATTTTGTCTAGTTAGGTTGTATATTATATGAGGTACACATAAGTGATCTAAAATTTCTTAGGCTGCTATGTCACAACTGACAGGGATTAGATTTATTTTTTTTAGTGTACTACGTACGTATTACAGAGTTTACTTTTGCAATTTGTAATACTATATATATATATATACGTATATAGAAATAATGAGTTTTGTATGTTATTAGTACTCAGCCTGTTCTTACGATCTTCTATTATAACATTAAGGCATAAGTGATTGATATGTTAATAATCACATCTATCATATTAAATATATCATACGTTATATTATATATTATGACTTTTAGTATTTTTTTTTATACTTCTCACTTAATTGTTAATATAAAGTATATCAAGATGCGTAGTGTGTTACGCTACACTCTGAGGTCTTAGTTGTTTTGTTGTCATTTGTGGTCAGTTTTTTGCTAAGTGGGTAAAAAGGGTAAATACTCCATTATATATATATATATATATATATATATATTAATATATATATATATATATATATAATATATATATATATATATATGTATATATATATATATATATATATATATATATTAATTGAGTAGATCACCTCCAATCCTTAGATAGTTCTATAGTTTGGAACATTGAGTCAAGTGTCTCTATG
>JABUQX010074711.1:2500-19133 GCA_015478945.1 Trachelipus rathkii | reverse complement strand
GGTCAGGAGTCGTCTACTATAATAAAAGCAATGTAAGATTATGTTTCCTAAGGTAAGATAATATATATTAGTTCAATAAGGCCATTTAATAAACTTTCATTTTGTCCCGATATGGATCTTAAAATTCAAAAGTTCCACCTGGGAGTCAATTGGTTTAATTCTTCCTTTTATAGGGGAAAAGCCATGCATAGTGTTCTTGTAAAAAGAGCGGACAGTGCCGGACAATTATTAAACTCCGAACATTTGCTCCGGAGTCAAATCAATGGCCTCTGCTATTGCATACGTAACAGCAATTATTAGTGAGTATTGTATCAGGTTAAAGCTATATTACAATGCCTCTTTTTCTTAGGAGAAGAAGCATGACGAACAAATATATTAGAAGGTATTAGGAGACAAAAGGTCATCACATCTTACCAAAAAGAGAAAATAGTAGGGGCAGATGTAATCTTCTGCACAGACTCCTGAAGAACTTTTATTCGTCAGATATCGGAAAGTCGGGGAATAATTCCAACTACTGGTAAAAAAAGGGCGAGTCCTCAGAAGGAGACTCCTCATTTCTATATCAATTCGAGAGAATATAGGAACCGAAATTATAATCTATCCTGCAATCTGGTTATCACCAATATAGGCGGCCGGGGGAGAGGATCCATAGTTTTCCGAGGGAATTCTATATCATGCATTCACTCATAGCGTTTAATATTTTGACAGTCTTATTATAAATAAGAGTCTATTAATAAGGACGGTTATTAAGTAGAGAGCAGGATCATATTACCTTTTAGAGGCAAGAATGCGTGACGAAGTCACTAGTGAGATCGGAGGAATAAGAGAAATTAGATTTGAGTTGCATTAGGAGGTCTGAAAGATTGAGAGCGAGCATAAGTAGGAGGAATGAAACGTTGGTTATAAGAAGAAGAAAAAGCTTGAGGAGAAGCCCGTGAAGCATATATGCACTACTGAGTTGCCTCCCTTCTGCTCCCTTCTTCCACCATTCCTATTATTATTCTTCCTTCCATTATTTTTACTCTTAACTCTCTCCTGTGTCTGCTGTGCCTGATTTCTCTGTCTACCCCTCCATCAGGAGATAAATTTTTGACTCTCTTTAACGCTCGGGGACTCTGATAATCCCAGGAAGAGCCTCTACACGCGTCTATCGTCCCTCTTGCATGATATCCCATGCAAGTCGAGCAGTATGGTCTATAACGACACTCGTCAGTTTTATGCCCGAAACGTTCGCATCTCCAACACTTAGGTCTGTCTACTGTTCTTCCTCAACCATTGAACATGGCATCAACAACATTAACTGACGACAGTTTCTCCCGTAGGAGACCCTTGCCTCGGAACATAGAAAGGCGTACATTCTGAACACTAATAAGCTCGAGAAGGAGTTGGAATGAATTCCTCCTTGAAAAGGTTTGAAAAAACTTAGCATTGGATGTTTCGCTTATATATTTGTTCAATCTTGAGAGGACATAGTGAAAGACAAAAATTGCATCAGAATATTCATATAAAACTTTCGGCGGCGGGGGCCGCATGGAAGTGTTTAGGAATTATTTTTGTACAACTTTAGCAATAATTAATGTCCTTTTTACATTTAAGTACCTGAAAAGCTTCTCTCCCACTGTTTGAGCATCAAAATGTTCTCAAATTCCTGTATGCCTTTGGGACACTTACCGTGCATACAGGATGAGGAAGACTGCTAAATTAGGGTTCCCAATTTATTATCATTCAATGACGTTTGCAAGTACTAAAAGTTGACTCGGCCGTGGGCGGATCAAGAATTTTTAGAAGGTTTCTTGCAAACTCATTCCATGTTTTTGCTGCTCCCGTGATGTTCCCTTAGCAGTTAGTCACATTCTCCTAACATGACCCCTTTTTTTGAGGTACTATGTAGACAGGAAGCTAACTTTTTCTCATCAGTATCTATCCCATCTGCTTTAAAAATAATCTTTCCAATGCATGCAACGCCACCTTCCTCACTGATGATCACACCACCAGTTTAAAAAAAACCTATTGAGTGTATACACCTTCAAGCGTACGCGAAACGGCAAGCAAAAGACACAGTACCTCGTAACATTATAAAAACGATCGGTATAATTACCGGCGAAGGTCGGACATGACCGTTATCATGATGACGGCCCAAACAAAAAATCAACAACAACCAAAAACCAAAACACACATTAAAACACCAAAACACAAACACCAAACAAAAATAAAATGACACCACTAGGGGTGAGTTAACTAGGTTGCAGTAGGACCGGTTAGGGAAAGGATGGAAAAGAGCAGAGGGAACTTTGCTGCTGTTTAAGATCAATAATGTAACCTGTAGCCGGCACTGCCTAAGTACAGCGTCATCTCATAAAGAGGGAAAAAGCAGGATAGTATATACCAATAAAGCACTCAAGGATAGGAAAAGTCCCTAATTATAATATAAGACTAACTGACCAGACATAGGGGGAAAGCCCCAATAGCAACAAATTGCTGTTCAGAAAAACCATAGTATTAGGGTACATTGCAAAAAGGAAATAATTAGGTATGTGTATATGGAGTCGAGGTACTTACCACTAGCGAAAAGAGGATACCACCATAGGCTCCTCCATAGTTGAAGCTTTGGAGAGCCACCATTAAACCACAGGGTCCTAGCTGTTACTTGGAATAGTTATTCAGGTAAAACCACTCCACAAGAAGTGAGGGTAATTGGCCTAGCACCGAAGTAGTTAGTTATGGTCAGTGGTTAGTAGTAGTTCGGTAGCAACACCCCTCAGTAGTCTCCATTCTGCTGATCGTCATTAACATTGGTCGAAAGCAAGTATTTGCGAAATATATATATCATATATATAATATATAAATAATATTATATATACATAATAATATATATATATATATATTATAATATATTATATATACAATATTATATTATATAAAATTATAATTAATTCTTTCTTTCCTTCAATCTATATTAGAAATATGTTAATAATATATTAGAAATATATATATATATATATATATAATAATAATATATATATATATATATATATATATATATATATATTATATCATATAATATATATATATATATATTATATAATATATATATATATATATATATATATTATAATATATTTAGTGCTCAAACACATGTTCCATGAAAAGGTTTATACAAGAAAAAAAAGGTTCGGAGGCTATTGCAATTATATATATATAATATTATATATATAATATATATTATATATATATATATATTATATATATATAATATATATATATATATATATATATATATATATATATATTATATTTATATATATATATATATATATATTATAATGTATATTATATATATAATATATATATATTTAATATATATATATAAATATATATATTTATATTATATATATATTATACATGCCTATTATATATATAATATATATATATATATATATATAATATATACTTTATATATATATATATTTATATATTATATATTATATATATATACTATATGTATATAATATATATATATATATATAATATAATATATATTATATATATTATATATGAAAAGAAAAGAATTTCAAATTAAAAGAATTAAATAAAATCTCCTCACTCCTAAAAGTAATTTATACTACTTAGATAGGACAAAAGGATTTTCTTTCCTTCTTTGAGGAATTCTTTGAATTCCTTTTTCTAAAACAAAATTGATATATTTATATGAAATATGCGAAATATAAAAGGGAAAGGGTAAAAACTCAAGATTTTGAGATTTAAAACTCAAGAACTCAAGAAAACTCAAGATCTCAAGATCCAAAACTCAAGATCTCAAAACTCAAGAACTCAAGATTTGTAAAATCAAAGTTCAATACTCTTTCCTTTTATAAATGCCAAATTGCAAAAATCGAAGACAATGGAATTTTGCTTAATGACATTTTATTGAAGTTCTATTTTATTAGTAGTCATCTTTTCTTTGACATAAAAGAATTTGCTTAATTTGTTGGTTATTAACATTACCAAAGATTGTTGGTTGCTTGAATTGTTGGTTGGTCGGTTTGTTGGTTGGCTGACCAACAATGTTGGCTCTTTCTTTAGAAAGATCGACCAACAATTTTGTTGGTTTAATTTTTGCCAACAATTTTTTTTTTCAAATTTTTTATTATTATTATTTTATTATTCTTAATCTTTTTCATATTTTCTTGCTGTCTTTTCTTTTTTGTTTTTTGGATTTGCCAATAATTTTTTTTTTTATTTTTTTAATTATTATTATTATTATTATTATTATTATTATTATTATTATTATTATTATTATTATTATTATTATTATTATTATTATTATTATTATTATTATTATTATTATTATTATTATTATTATTATTATTATTATTATTATTATTATTATTATTATTATTATTATTATAATTATTTAATAAAGTAGTAGGAAGAGTCACTTAGCTCTTGGGATGACTCTACTTATTATTTCTAGTCAGAGGGGTCCTGACTTGGAGATTCGTTGTCCCGCCTCTTAGTAATAATAGGTAGTGGTAGTAGTCCTTCTGATAGAAAGGAGTGGCCTTTGTGACTTCCATTTAATAGTCTGCATGGTAGAAGTTATGAGGTAGTCATAGGAGTAGTAATCAGCTTTCTCTATAGCAACACGCTCAGTTTCCATGCAATTTTGTAGAATCAATTTTTAAATTCATGTATATATCATCAATTAACGTACTTAATCCTTTAAGTAATAAAATTGTAATTGAACGATTTATTCAATTTAGAAGAGTTTTTATTTTGGAATTTAGTTTTTGATGGCAATTTTTAAGAATTGCTTTCGTTGGTAGAAATACGCAGTTTTCTACTTTCTTGAATATTAATGTATAATTAAATTAATAGATGAGGTGGGGGGTTCGGCAATGAAAACCGTTAAAATGACGATGCAGTCACAGCTATTGCAGGAAAAAAAAATGAAAAAAAAAAAATTTTCTTGGAGAGACTTTAGCAAGCGTTATCGAAGATAAGGAAGCAAAGAGATCATCTGACAAGAGAAAAAAGCTATACAGGTCGCCATGTTTAAGGCTATATTTCTTCTGTTAGCAAGGCTTTTAGGGCAAATAACTAATCGTGATTAGATAGTTTTAATTCCTTATTTTACCTTTTATAACAATGAAACATATTAGTTAAAAGAATTATTTCCATGCATTTATTTCCAGGTCATTATTAATAATATTCCAAATTAACTTCTTATAATCAACATTTTTTTTATTCTAATAATATTAATCGTCCTACAAATACCTATAATCATTACCAATATGGTCTAGGGGCCACAACACATCTACAGTAAAGGGAAAGAAAGGGAAAAGTCCTGAATATTGATACAAAACACCACAGGTAAAGCGCATTTATTCACATTTATTTAAATGCAGATAAATACGTGATACCACTGGAATTTATTTCCACATGTTTAAAACAGTGAAGAGCATCATATTTATATTTATTTTTCAATAGATATATATATACGAAGCTCGACAATAAATTTAGTCACTTACCAATAAATTGTATTATCGATTCTTTTTGGGTGGCAACACGCCAATAATTAGAAATAGAATGGACGGCAATATTTTAAAATTTAAGCTTCTTAGAAAAGTTAGAAAAGTAATGCAATTACTTTTATACAGTTATTACAAGTTTTAATAAGCACAGAATGTTAATGCTTAACCTATTACAAAAAGAAATTTTATAAGCATAATTTATAATAATATAATCACGTCACAATATAAGACACCCGCCGAGAACTAAAGCCAGTTACAAGTGACTCAATTTTAGGGCGTGAGATGGAATAGAATACGTATTAGATTGACTTTAGGCAAGTCACGGGTGTGACTTGTGATATAAGCTCCCTTCTTTACATTAAAACATATGGGAAACTTATTAATTAAAATTTTCATTTAATTAATTTTTGTTGTATATATATATAATATATATATTATATATATATATACGGTATATATGATATATATATATATATATTATATATATATATATATTATATATATATATATATATATTTGTTTATATATATATATATATAATATATATATATATATATATATATATATATATATATATATATATATATATATATATATAGTCGACAGTGTGGTCTTTCGTACTAATTGCTCTCTTCTAATTGACCACTTGAAGGAGGTTTTGTTTAATAAACGCTTCAATTCCTTGAGATTTTTTATTACTACATCCTAAATTACTTCCAAACAAATATGGAAAATACAGTTCTAATGTATCCCAAAAAAAACTGTATAAAAACAATAGAAATATGGTATCGAGTTAAATGAACTTTAAAAAATGAATATACATATTTAATTAAAAATTACATATTTCCAATATATCCAATATATAACAATATAAAAATATATTTCATGAATACATAAAAATTATTTAAAATAAACAGATCAAAAAATTCTATAATATTATAATCGATATTTTTATTAAAAATAAAAGTATTGATTATAATATAATTATTAATTACAATATATATGTCAAATATAATTAATAAATATATTTCATTAAATATGGCAAACATTCTTTATTTTTAAAAAACAATAAGTCTTAGAATAAATAGGTTAAAATCAGATTTTATTATTATTATTATTATTATTATTGTTATTATTATTATTATTATTATTATTATTATTATTATTAATTATTATTATATATTATTATCTATTATTATTTAAAGTATTTTACCTTTGTCCAAGTAGATGGAAATGTTTTAAGTGAGAAACATCCTTTGCTTGTCTCACTAATATCTAATCTGTCTTTGTATTTAATTTATTATAATGGGAAAAAATAAAAAATATACATATTATGCATATTCCTAGATATATATATATATATATATATATATATATATTATATATATATATATATATATATATATATATATATATATATATATATATATATATATAATATATTATATATATATATATATATATATATATATATTTAATATAAAAATAATTATATTTAAATAATGTTATAATAATAAATGTTTTTCCTTCTTTAAGAAAACTTCTATCTTTAATTTTTTTTCGCGCCTCTACAACACTACCTAGTGCTATTTCTTTAGCTGTTATCTAAGCAGGTGATGGGCCCAAACGAATAACTTTTCTTATGATCCAACCCTTTTAAAAGATCGCTTTCCCCATATCCCTCTCTCATCCCCTACTCTAATCTCTCTAAACCCCTAAAGTTTCTCCTTCTCATTCCCTCACCATTCGCTCGGTCTCTCTATCCCTTTTCTGAAGTGAAGTCTAAAATGGATTTTTTGAATAAATCCAGATTTAAATCCATTTGGAATCCGGTTGGATTTAGGAATGGATTTTAGGAATGGATTTAGGAATGGATTCATTCCTAGATTGAGAACTATGATTCACAGACTTATTTCGACATCCTGGCTCCAGTTTTACGATCCAAAAGTTAAAGAAGTGTCAATTCAGGTCGTAAAAAAAGATATTAAAGCAAGATTTGTTTTTGAATTATACGTTTTTAATATCAACAAACTTAGTTTCTTGATTTCAAATATTGTGAAATATTTTTTACAATAAGGACTCTGCCTCAGAAAATTAAAATTCATAAGGATTTTAATTCCATTAGTACTATAAACATATAATTCAAAAATAAATGCAGAAAGGATATTAGTCATGCAGAAAGGATATTAGTCCAAGTTAGCGATATTAGAATATAATTCCACTTCTTGAGAAGTAGATTGCCTATATGGAATAGGTGGTGGCATAGGAGGTTTGGGTATTAATGATTGTCTAAATTTTATGGGAGGTTGTACCAAGGGTTCAATTTCAATTTGATTCTGTGGGGAATTTTGAACTGGGGTTACCTCTAATGGAAGGGTTGAAATGGGTATATTATGCAATGGAATATCTTGGGGTTCTTGATTTAATTCTTTCAAACATTTTCTACACAATGCTTTTCTATAAGACCAAGTCAAATAAATAATCACTATGATGAAAATGAATAAAATAACACTAGTTGTTCCTCCACCGATATATGGGATTAATTTAACTTGAGAAAGATAAGGAGTTAATGGGTGGATGGTATTATTAATACTGTCTAGTCTCTTATTCCACTGAACTTCTTTCATTATTTGAAATTTTGGGAACAATGCTGAAGAGATGTTTGGTAAAGCAACATGAGTTAAAAAATTAAACGAAACTTTAAGTTAGGGGAATTTTATACACGTATAAAAAAAATCTCGTCAGAGTCTCAAATAGCCGAAAAATCGCGCGCGCGAGTAGCATAAACAAGGAATATTGAAAATAAAATTTTTTATATGCTGTACGGAATGAGGTCTTTCGCAGGAAATAGAAGCTCTAATTTTTTCTGCGAAAGATATAATAGTGAAATGTCCTAGGGTTACTGTGAAAGGTTCTTTTGATTTAAAGATAGTTATAGGACATGACGAGATAATTAGTAGTATGTTAAGCAGAAAGCGATAGCAAAGCATGTTTTGTCATCAACTGGATGTAAAAGGTTTGTGAATTGAGGGCATAAACTGCTGGTTTTCCTATGTTGCGACACATCGTCGTGAACCGAATTTCGAAATAAGTATATTTTCCGCTGACCATAATTAACGAAAGGGAATTATTCGGGTATTATACATTATTTTGAACGGACTTTCTTAATGGAATGAATGTTGGGAAGGAAATTAACTGTAGAAATAAATTTTTTCATTTTGAACTATGAAATGAATTAATCGTATTAATTCAAATGGGTTAGTGGTTGATTTTATAGTCCATGAGTATGTCAAAAATGAATGGTATGTTGTTGCTTCTAATGGTATGATAGGATGTAGTTTTGTGGTTTGTGTCATTTCTAGTATATATGGTAACAAAAAGATGGGTGAATAAAGTTGGTCATTAGTTATCTTGGTTTTAGCTAATTGTAATGAAGTGATAACTAATTGATGTATCATTGTAATACTGTTAACTGAATGTTCAACTAATGTAAGTAATGATTTGATACTACCTAGTTGATTAAGTATGTTGTGGGTTGCAAGTGATCTGTTTTGGTATTCAATTAATTTTTGTAAGTTAATTTGAAATTCTGTTAATGTTCGGGTATTTGACTTTAATTGTTCTTTTAGTTCATTGATTAGTAAATTAGTACTCGCAAAGGTTCCTAAAATATTTATCTTTTTTCTTAAAAATTTAATTTGTTTATCAGTAGCGGTACCAAATAAAATATTAAGAATGTCTCCTCCCAATTCGAAAGCAGCTCTTTTGTATCTTGTTTGGGAGTGAATCCATGGTAAGCTTTTAATTTCAGCTAATTTAAGGGATATTACTTTAGTTCTAATTTTAATGAGTTGAAATTCCCATTTATGTGCTCTTTGATTTATGGAAATATTAATAAAATTATCATTAAATGCAGGTAAAAATTTATCTTTTAAAGTATCTACCATTTTGGTGGTTCTATAAATAGTAGTTTTAATTTCTGATGGGCATTCTAAAGATACAATCAAGTCAAGATATCCTTCAATAAAATTTACTTCACCGGAGTGATACAAAATGATACCTGGCAGTACTCGTGTTTCTTCATTTATGTTAGTTGAGATGGATAAGACTGCAGGTAAAAGAAGTAATGCAAAAACTGGACGTAACATTTTCATTACAGTCTGAAATGATTATTACTTCGATTTAATAAATGAGGTCGACCTTTCATTAAGTAAAATTAAAAAATAATTAATTAAATATATTAAATTCTTTTTAAAGTTACCTATGATTATACTAGAATTACGTTTTTAAAAATTTAAATTAAAATTTGAATCAAGTTTTGATGTGTTTCTGAACATAATTTATAAAATGAAATCAAAATTCATTGATTCTTGGATAATAAAACTAAAGATAAGTAATTTTTGAACATTCTGATTATAATTAAAATGAAAATTAAAATAAGAAGCTTTAAGTGAAAACTTAAAATTGTAGCATTCTGATTATCATGAAATGAAAAATTAAAAATTAAAAGATTCTTAATAATAATTAAAATTCTGATAGCATGAGGCTAATTAATATTAATAAAAGCTGATCAGGCTAATTAATATTAATCAAAGCTGATTATATAGCATAAGGCTAATTCTGAATTAAAATCTTAATTAAAAAATTAATAAAATTCCTTAATATCCTTCAAGCCAGCTGAGAAAATTTTTAATTGATAAAATTCCTTCAAATGGAAAAATTTTTCGAATTTATTTTGTTTTTCTTTTTAAAATAAAAAATAATAATAGTAAAAAAAAATAAAAGTATATAAACGTTTTTCTATTTTTCTATTTTTTTTTATGGGTTTTTTAGTTTCAAAAGAAAAGACTGACCCCTGGGGCAAAAAAAAAATTTTTCCGAATTCGTAACGGACATAATAAAAATATGGAAACTTATACTTAAAAGATTAAGAATAGAAAAGGGTAAAATGTGTATTTTGTGTGTTATATAGTAATAGAAAATATAAAACTTAAACCTAAAGGTTATGAACACAAATAAAATAAAATAAAAGATTTATTTACAAAAATTTTATACAATCTAAGAGATTTTAACTCTTAGGAGGCAAATAGTAGAGTCTATTTCCTCTTCTAGTCATTTCCAATGGCAAAACAACTGGAGGTCTCTGTAATTCTGTTTCAGATGACTCCTTTGTTGCTTCTTCCGTTCTTGTTGGTAGAGATTGAAGAGATTCATGTTCTCTTTGTCTTGTTTGACTTCTTGTAACTCTCCGTTCCACATCCCTCGGACCTCTGAATTGCTGGTGGGGTCTATAAGATGGATCTTCTTTTCTATCATCTCTTGTGCCTCCAGATGTTGATATATCCATAATTTTTTCTGGAGGTGTTACCTCATCATCTTTGGGAAGTGTATCAGCGGAACTTGGCACATATTCCCCTACAGTCCCATCTGCAACGCGGGGTTTCAAAAGCATCCTCCTTGTACTTCTGCACTGACAAGGTCTGTTCCTCATGTTCAGACTGTCTGAATATATTGAATCTCTTTGTCTGATTGGTGATTAGAGACGGTCTATATCCTCTTACGTGAGTTCTTGTTTGAGGAGTAGAATTCATCAATCTACTTCCTTGAGGAGTATCCGATATTATTTGGTTACAAGAAGTTTGTGTTTCTACTACAGGATTCTGTTGTTCTTGTGGTGAATCCTCTGGTATAACGTTTTGTTCATCATAAAAATTAGGGGGAATCCAAGAAGAAGTGGTTGGAGATTCTTGATCATCTTCTTGTTGATAAACTTCTTCAGGTTCCACTCTTGTTGTTCTTTCTGTTGTATCTTTTGGGGAATCCAATGTTTCTTGAATAGCATCAGGATTCCAAATTTCATCATTATCAAACGAAAAATGCGATTCTGTAATCTTTTCTACTGGAATTATTTTTGCATTATCCCGGTGAACCGGAAATAATTTCGTTGAATTTAAACAAGAAAGCATAAGCTTATTTGGCTCTTTTATCTGATTCACAATAAAAGGTCCTTCAAATCTTTTGTTCAATTTAGAACTTTGTTCTGGTTTCTTTACAGCATTTACAAAAACATAATCGCCCACTTTTAATTCTCTTTGTGTGGCATGTTTGTGTTGCTGTTCCATAGCTTTAATTGTTTCTTTTTCTAGATTTTCTCTAGCTAAGTCTCTTATTGCTTCCATTCTTTCCACTACGACATCTACCTCATCTGAAATGAATTTTCTATTTTCCGATTTATTTGTAAATGGAGAGACATAATCAGGCATCTCGTAGGGAAGTCTCTTTATATATCCATGTAGGACAAAATGTGGAGATGATCCAATTGATCTATTATACGATGTGTTAATAGCTATTTGAGCAAAAGATAGGTATTTTGACCAATCTCTGTGATTGTCTTTTACAAAATGACGGAGGAAATTTTCAATATCCGCATTCAATCTTTCAACTACACCATTTTGACTTGGTTTGTAGGGCAGAATATTAACTTTTTTTATCCTCCAAGCTTTACATAGCTCTTTGAAGGCAGCTGAAGTAAATTCTGGGGCATTGTCAGAAGCTAGAATTTCTGGGCTCGAATGCCGACATATTATTCTTTCTTGTAAAGCTTGAGCAAATTCTTGGCTTGTTTTTGATTTACAAGCGACTAATTCGCAATAACGTGTCAAAACATCTCTGAAGACGAGAATGTGTTTGGCACCTGAAACTGAACATGTGGGAAGTTTTCCTATACTATCCACATGTACTCTAGAAAACGGAGTATAAGGAAGAGGCCATCTGTTTATTTCTGCTTTTGGAGGCCTAGGACCTTTAACTTTAGCACAGGATACGCACTGAGAACAGTACTCCTTTACTAACTTACTTAGATGAGGAAAAACATATCTTTCTCTAACTCGTTTTTCAGTCCTTTGCTGTCCTCCATGCCCACTTCCAAGTGAAGAATGGCAATGATCTATAACTGAGTAGATCATGCTATCTGGTACTTGTATTACATAAGGTTCCTTTCTAGTTGCATAGTACAATACTTTCTTATGGAAAATATGTGGATAAGTTTTAGGGTTTTCCTTAGCCCACTTTACTAATTCTTTTAATCTAGGGCAATTTTCTTGTTCCCTATTGAAGGTTTCTTTCGTTAAAATAAAATCTTTTCTTGGTAACATCGGTTTCTTTTCTCCTTTAAAGAAATAGACGTTTGGAGCTTTCGCTGGATGCCTACTCGTCTTATATTTTATAGTTGGCGAAAAACTATTAACAAATAAATTCCAGCGGGCTAGCCTACCCGTTTGTTGCTTATTACGAAAAATAAAGCAAAGAGGTTGATTATCAGTTAATATGGTGATGGGATAACCAAACACCGTATTTTTAAACTTCTGTAGTGAGAAGACAACAGCCAAACATTCCTTTTCTATAATATCATAGTTGAGTTCACTGCCTCTTAACACTCTTGATACGAACGATAATGGCTTTTCTTTGCCATCGTCCGACATTTGGTAAAGAACTCCTCCTATTCCGTAGTCACAGGCGTCTGTACCTATAAAGAATGGCTTGGAATAATCTGGAAAAGTTAACTGAGGTTGAACAACCAATTTCTCTTTTAAGAGTTCAAATGCTTTTTGGTGTTCTTCTTTCCATTCAAACTTAACATTCTTTTTTATTAAGTTATATAATGGTTTCGCAATTAGTGCAAAGTCACTAATTAAAAAGCGAAAATAACTGAAAAATCCTAATAAAGATTGTGTTTCCTTAACACTTGCTGGAGGGACGAAACTCTTCATTGATTCTATCTTCGCTGGGTCTGGTGAAATTCCGTCTCTTCCTATTTTAAATCCTAAATATAGTACTGAAGTCTGTAGAAAATGACATTTGGTCAATTTGACTCTCAATTTGTTTTCTCTAAATGCAGTAAAAACTTTCTTTAAATTTTCAAAATGTTCTGCCTTATTTTTACCCATGATTAAGACATCATCTAAATACACTTGTGCAATAGGTCCTAATAAATGGTTTAACGCGACTTGCATCGTTCTAGCATAAGTGCTAGGAGCATTGCGATGCCCAAATAATAATCTGGTTGGGCAGAATAATCCTTTCCTTGTACGGAAAGCCATTAATTTCTGTGTTTCCTCCTCAACTTCGAGGGAATGGTACGCGTCTATCAAGTCACAACTAGTAAAAATGGTACTGCCTCCTAGGGACGAGAATATTTCGTCTATTGAGGGCAATGGGTACACATCTGGGACGCTGAAAGAGTTTAAGTACCGATAGTCTATACAGACTCTTGGTTTATTAGAGTTCTTTTTGGCCACCACCAGTAAAGGTGAACTATGTGGCGAATAGCAAGCTTTAATATATCCTTTCTTTAAAGCTGCATCTGTAAAATTATCGATGTCTTCCAAATAGCGATGTGGGAGACGATACTGTTTTCTAAAGATGATCTTTGGAGCGTCTGGAGTAAGTTCTATTTCAAACTTCTGTATAGGACAAACAGGAACTGCATCATCGTCTAAAGCAATGACGTCCTTATATTCCATTAACAAATCCAAAAGTTCTTCTAAGTGTTCAGGTTTCTGTAGAATAGAGACATCTGCCTCTTCTTTACTTAAATTCTCTGTTATAATTTCTCTGTATGCATTCTTCAACTGTTTATCTGATAAATTTTCTGAGCAGGTTACTATACAAGTAGATCCTATTTGCTTATCTTCTGTAGCAGTAGCAGTTTTATTAAAATATTCTTTTTCATTAATCTTTAAAATAGGATGACATTTCCCTATGTTTTTATTTCTTTTTAAATAAAAAGGTTTGTCACTTAGATTAATATAACTCAAAATAACTTCATTGTTTCTTACTGGGCACACAGAGTTTGCAAAATATAATGGCCCTAAGGAAAAAGCAGGTGTTATTAAACACTTCTTTTCCAATTTCAAATCTCTTTTATTCTCTGGTCTGACTTTCAAATAACCATAAGATTGAGCAGGTGCCATTGTTTCTTCTATTAATAGCAATTTAACTTCTATTTCTTCATCTGCTATTAAAGGTCCTTCCTCTACTGGAGGAAGTTGTGAATTTTCTTTGTTCTCTTGAAGAACAACTTTATTTTCATTTGTAGGCTTCTTCAATGAGCCTTTAGTAATAACTCTCTTTGTAGGCTTTTCCAATGAGCCTTTAGTAATAATTCTCTTTGTAGGCTTTGCAAGTGAGCCTTTATTAATTAGTTTCTGTGTAGGCTTTTTAATTGAGCCTCTATAAATTACTGGTTTACAGTTATCACTGTAATTGTTTAATTTAAACTTATCATTTATATTAGAATTATTTATGATATCTTTCTTAGTTATCTTTTCATATTGATTCATGAGAAAGTAACTTCCTAATTTGGCAAAGATTTTAACTTTTATTTCGTTATCTTCTTCTTTAAGATTTAACTTTGATGAAGAAAGGTCTATGGTTATAGGTAGGTTAGCTAAAAGACTTGTACCTAATAAAATTCCATTCCAAGCTCCAGTGCTTCCCGTTTTACACACTAAAAAGGTAACTGGGTAATACTGTTGGTGTAGCCTTAAAAGTAGATCAACTTCTCCTATAGGATGGATCATCTGAGTTCCAATCCCTTGGACTATAATACTAGCTTCTTTAAGAGACAGTTTAAATCTTCCTTCTCTTTCTATTTCCTTTAATCTATCCAACGAAATCAAACAGGTTGTGCTCCCCAAATCTAGTAGGCTATGAACTTCAACCTCGTTCTGACCTTTCGCTGGAGTCAAAAATATTGACAAAAAATAATGACATCCCAATTTTGGGGGTCTAATTCCTACACCAAAGAAGCTAGAGGTCACTATAACACCTCTCTTCTTTAAGCTTGAAGTATTTTCTTTAATTACTGTTCTATTTACCATTTCTTCATTTAAATCTTTGCCGTTATTTAAAAATTTTCCTCTCTTGCAGAGAGGTCTGGTGTAAAAAACTGTTCATTCTCTTCTTCTTCATCTTCAGCTCCAGATATTTCTTCATGTTCTGGATCAGCTTGATGATTAGAAATCAGATGAACTCTGGTTGTCTTCTTAGGACTCTTACCTTGATAGCTACGCTCATTCTTTGAGTAAGAGTTTGACTTTCTAGTATTTGAATCATTTTTAATCTCGACTTTTCGAGCTTTGACCCCATTATCAAAATCATTGGGGTTATTATATGGTATTACCATATTATTTTCATTTTCATTAGGGATCCACACAGGGGCATTCCTACAATTAGGCGTCGAACCCCTGGTATGGAATTTCCTACATACTCTGCAATATGTGGTATTCCAACCACAGTTTCGGGAATGATGACCTAAAGATTCACATTTTAGGCAATAGTCCATTGACTTTATTTCTTTACTGGAGAGTTTCTTAACTACTCCCTTATTAAATCTTATATTTGGAGAAGGGCTTGTTCTTTTTCCTGAAAATTTAGAAGTATTCTTTTTATTACCCCATTCCATGGTTCTGTTCCTCATGGAAGGGTTATATGTATTTCTTTCTTTTCTAACTTCACTGTTATTAGTGCTATTGTTCTCTGTATAGAATACTCTAGCTGTATTTCTTCTATCTTGTTCTGCTCTATGGTTAGTTTGGAACAAGACTCCTTCTTCTATCTGGCTGAGTTTCTCCAAAATTTCTACGAAACTCAAGTCTGGATTAAAGACTTTTAAAACTTTTTCTCTAAGTCTTCTATGATCTCTGAGTTCTTCCATACTCTCTAAAATCTTAGTCATAATTAAGATATTTATCTGTTGAGAAGTAAATCCAAAGGAAGTCTCGATATCTATGAGTTTTTTCTGATATTCCCAAAGGAGATTCTTCAAGTCCAACATGAATTCAGTAAGAGTTACATGTGGTCTCCTTTGAAATTTCATGAATTGTTTCAAAAGACAGAAGATTGTCTCGGCTTTTCCTGGTTTGAGAAAAATCTTCAGTTGAATCAAAAAGTCTTCTAGGGTCTTGCACCTAGAAAAGCTATTATCCTTAAGAATATATTGGCGGGCCTCTGATGTGAAATCAGAAGAGATTGTAGTCTTAGCATAGTCTATTTTCTGTCTTTCAGTTATTAGGCCTAACGTGCGTATCTTCTCTTGC
>JABUQX010074710.1:0-15000 GCA_015478945.1 Trachelipus rathkii | reverse complement strand
ATGGTGTGTTGGTCCTCTTGCCAAGAAAGCATCTCTAATAACGTTCTTAATAGGCTGGCTTTCTCTTGTTATTCGCTCTGATGGAGTCTTGGTAGGCTAGACTGAGCCTACTGCGGAATAGGGGCGTAGATTCTCTTTGTCCTCTTTCATGTCTAAATTCACCCGTTAGTCGATTTGCCCATCCCTTCCTTGCCTATTTCTCAGTGCTCCTCGTCAGGTTTCCATGTTGCGTCTTTGTCCTTGTGTTGTAGTTTACGCGATGATTTCGTTGGCGTTGTGCATAAGGATTCTGAAGAGTTCGTATGGTTACTCAGAACGCTGGCTACCCTGGATGCATTCCTCTCCTGTCTGAGGGAGTTATGTTTCTGAAGCTGGCGCCTGTCCTCGTTCAACTCTACTCTCTATGCCCTTAATTACTATACATGTCCTCATTGCGGAAGCACGCTTATTGTCCAACCAACCTTAAAAAGGTAGCCGCCTGATCCTTCAACTATCGTTCCATAGCTCCACTTGTATTCTATCTAAAATCTTTGAAACTGCGCTATTAACTACTTCACTTTCCTTGGATCATTGTAGTCTCGGTTCCGCTTCTTTTCAGATCATTCGTATGGCTTTCGACCCGATGTAACGTGGTGACAGTACTTTCTCATCTACTGGGATGTGTTATTCAGTCTGGGCCCCTGTAGGGACGTGATTGGGGAGTCTTGTGTGGTGCGCTCGACATATCCAAAAAAAGCTTTTGACCAGGTGTGGCAAGCGTCAATACTCTCATAAGCCCCCTTCCGTTTGGGTGTCGCTCTATCTCTTTGCTTGATCTGGTCTTGTGCAAGTTTTGCCTCTGATCTACTTCCATATCAGACACTGTGCTAAGGTATGGAGAGCTGCCTTTCCTCCTGTTCCTGTATTAATTGAGGTCGTTCCGTTAATATTGTTGTGTTGCTATTCTTATTTTCCAGCTTATTCTTAACTTTCATCAACGATCTCCTCAGCTGTACTTCTAACCAAGGTTGGCAAAAACCCAGCCCGGGTGGTTTTTGCCAAAAACCCGGGGAATTGAAGGCTTTTTCTGGTGTTTTGGTAAAACGTATAATTAATGGTGATATATTCTATTTCATTTCACTTCTATTTCATTTCCAATTACTGTAGAAAACAACAACTTGTATGTTTCTACAGTAAGGCGAAAATGAAAATAGAAATTCCGAGATGTAAAGAATGGTTATTTTATCCCTTTAATGCAAATATTCAGGGTTTATTCTAAAAATTTCTAATTCGATTAATTATATAATTATAGCATTCCAGATTATAACAGAATGCTGTTAAGTGGCAGAAAGCTACTCTAATTTAAATCATGAATAGGAGGTGGCATTGTTGAAAGACCGGCTTTGGGAGAGTGTGAAAGGAGTGAGATATTCGAAGAAAATGCGAAAGACTTGTGAAAAGAAAGAAGAAAGATAGATATGATTGATAATCTGGTGAGCAACAAAACTGAAAGATTAAGAGCCCACCTGGAAAAGTGTGACAAATATAAACCTATTGGCCAAGGTGAGGGTAGTGATGATGGTGATGCTGAAATGGCAACTGGATTTTCACCAGCTTCAGCTGTGCCTGTGGACCAAAGAAGATCGACAACACCTTATCGATCTAGATCACGATCACCTGTACCTGTAGAACCAAGATCAGTCAGTCCAGCAACTAATATTAAAACACCCACACTGACTCCAAGTCCAAGTGGAACAAGTGCTGCATCAACGCCGGGGAGTACTGTAACCAAGCAAGTGAAGATGGACAGTTTCCTGATCTCAAAGCCACCAAAACTAAAAGCAGCTTTGAACTTAAGTTTGCACGAGCCTTTTTTTCGTGTAATGTTCCATTTAATGCTGCAGAAGACCCTGAAATGTAGAAATTATTTACAATGATGTGGGGTGGAACTTATCAACCTCCCTCGAGACGCCAGCTTAGCGAAGGCCTTTTAGATGAAGTTGCTAGTGAATGAGAGCTTCGCATGGTGGAGCTTCTCAAAGGAAAACAAGTTACCATTGTCCAAGATGGATGGTCCAATATGCACAACCATCCAATCATTGCAACATGTTTGCACCTGCCAACCAGTGGTGATGGAGGAAAGAAATCCATTTCTGCTGAGTTCATTGACACGAGCTTTGAAGAAAACTGCCAACTACATTTCAGATTTGGCAATAAAGCAAATAGGCCAATTAGAAGAGAAATACAAATGCAAGGTGAGTTGATAAACTTGATTTTAAATGTTTTTTATAAATAACTAAAAAATTGTTTCCTTTAAAAAATTAAAAGGTCGCTAAATGAATAAACAACGTAATGCTAAAGAAAATCTTTACTATTGCTAGTAGAATAAGTAGATTAACTCTTCTTTCTCTTTTGAGTTGTAGCTTACATTTCCGACAACGAAAACATAATGAAGCTGACAAGACAACTTCTTGAGACCCACTACAAAGAGGTGGATGCAAATGGAGGAAGCGGGAACAATTTAGGCCTTCTTGTGTATGGCTGTGCAGCACACTATTCAAACCTTATGGTAAAGGAGGTTACTCCGAGGAGTCCTTAGCCGTCTGGTAGAAGTTGTCAAGTACTTCAGAAACCACCACCAACCAGAAGTAAGTGATTTTGTCTTTTCAGATAATTTCAGAAAAAGTGGTGATGGGATTATATATACACACTACAAATATGAAATTGAATAAATTGCTGCTACAGTATTTTCACTTTTCACTCAGCAACAGAAAACAAAAGCCTTTGAAACATTATGAGATTATTTATTTTGAATTAGACATATGGTATATTTACTAAATTAAGGCTTCAATACCAGTAGTTATTTAAATGCTTTTCTAACTCAGGGTTGGCTGCGTGAAAAAGGAGAGAAAAACCCTCAATTGCCCAACGATACCCGCTTGAATAGCCAGTGTGCATGTGGTGACACATTCATACAAAATTTCCTGTTGTACATTGAAATCAGAAATAAATATTCTGCAGAAGTAGCAAAGAATATAGCTGCCATAATTGACAATGTAGCCATTCACCGTGAAGTCTTGAACCTGCAAAACCAACTTAACATTGTGGCCTCAGCTTTAGATAGTGTAAGATAACCTGGTTATAAAGTTAATATGTAAAAGTCTATTTGAGACTTTATATTAGCTCTCCTCTATTTGAGACAAACAAGAGCAATGAATAATAATTAATGCATCACACTCCATTTGAGCTATTTGTGAACCATAGCCTAAATGCCTAATAGTAATAGATATTGCATTGTAAATATTAAATAAATTGTAAATATTTAATATTTCTTATTGCAGCTACAGTCTGATTCTTGCTCATTGGGAGATGCAGTCCAAATATGGTTTGAGGTTCTTGAAGACCCAGTACTACAACCATACAAAGCTATCATTCAAGCAAGATTTGATGACTGGATGACACGATTTCAATTAGTAGCTTATGCTACACATCCCAAATATCGAGGTGAGGAAAGAATTATAAAGTCCTCCACAATCCGGCAATCCCACATTCCAACTTTTACTTTTTATTTTTATATTTTTAGTCTACTGTGTGGTAAAGGGTAAAGCTACCAAATCAAAATCAAATAGTCTAATAAGTTTTGGGTTCACATGCAGATTTTTTCTACATTAATTTTTCTTTAATCAGAATGGGAAGTAAAGAAGATAAGAACAATATACAATGTCTGAAGGTCATAATTTTTATTTTACTTTTTACAGGTGCAAAACTAGCTGCCCAACAGGAAGAAACTGTTTTGAAATGGTTGCAGGAGAGAGATGTGGATTACGCTGTTGTTCAGTTTTCGAAATTTCAAATTTAAGACTCTGAAATTTTCCCACATTACATGCTGAGAGAGAACTTCACAGTGATGAGTGCGCAAAAGGTGCAGGTGGGTTCACATGATAAACTGCACAAAAATAATCGAAAAATTTCACCGGTATCTTTGCCAATTGCTATCACTATTCCATGTCTGCAAGCTCTGCTGGAGATTGATGGAGAGAGAATATTCTAACCTATGCAATGGACCAGGAAAGTTAGTACTACCAATAACTGAAAAAATAATATAATGACGAAAGCAAATGTGTAAGGCAATTGAAAAGGCCGAAAAATTAGTTAAATGTTACAGAATGTTGAAATCCATAGATTATCATGATTAGTGAATGGTGATTTCATATTGTGTTAGATGTTAAATTAGTCTTTATTGGTAAACTCAGGTAGCCTACTTAGTAATTAAAGTATTAAACTGCATAAAAATAAGTTTGCAGGTTTTATTTTATCATTCCATGTGTGTGTCAAAACATAATGAGACATGATTTCACTTATTTTGTTATTAACATCAGCTAAATCATATAGCAAAAACCCGCTTCATGACAAAGTGGTTTTTTTGTTCCCAAAAATCCAGCCCAGTGGGTTTTACCCGGGCAGTGGACTTTGCCAACCCTGCTTCTAACTCTATTCATTCTTATGCCCATGACTCAACTCTCCATTCTACCACTCATTTCAAATCTGCTCCCTCCTTTGCATCTAGAGTTGCCTCTCGTCTTCAACTTTCCGATTCTATTCTTGCCTATCTGGATGGATCCCGGTGGGGTCACAGCAACCTTGTGAAATCAAACTCTTTAAAAACTCAACTACTCATCTCCCTTCCAAAAACACCTCCCAACTTTTCTATTTCCTTTGAAGGCTCTAACTTCTCACCTGTGAACAACATAAACATTCTTCGTCAGAACATAAACAGAAAATTGTCTTGAAAACCTCATATCACTACGGTTGCTAAGGTGGCCTCAAAGAAGCTGGGTTTTTTATCTGTACAGCTACTCCAATTTTATAAGGGTCTTATTCGCCCATCTTTGGAGTACTGTTCTCACATCTGGGAGGGGGCTCCGGCTCCACCCTCCCATTGGATATGGTCGACTAAAGCTAAGAGACTAATAAACTGTCCCATACTTTCAAACCCTCGTGACCCTCTGTCTCTACGACGTGACGTTGGCACACTATCTTTTTTCTATAAACAGCGATGCTCGGGGGAGTTGACCTCTCGCATTCCACCTCCATTGTGTCGCCCACGTAGTACAGGGGGTGCCTTGTTCTTGCATGAATATTGCGTGAGTATTGAAAACCCCAGACCCGTTCGATATGGTGCCTTCTTCTTTCCAGCCACTTCTGTTTTGTGAAACTCCTTTCCACCATCTAGTTTTCCAACTGTATTTAATCTTCCTCTATTTAAAGCCCAAGTCTGCGCTCACCTGAGAGATTTGCGTTAGGCTTGGGCTTGGTGTTTTCTATAAACTATTTTCTGCCCGTCCTTGAAAAAGGCTCAGCCCATGAGTTGTGGTAGGTATATATTATATAGTATATATATAATATATATTATATAGTATATATATATATATAAATAATATATATATATATTATATATATATTTATATAATATATATAATTTATAAGTATATATTTATATATATATATAATATATATATATATATATATATATTATTATACAGTATATATATATAATATATATTCTCTTTCTTCTTCACCTTCCGCTGCCCCAAGATGGGACAAATGCTTTTCAGTCATCGGAAAAAGGAAAAAGCAGTAGGAAAACATGACAAACGTCGAAAAGATAGCCCAGCCTTACCGCGCCCCCTCTGTACCATTAATTAGTGAGAGGCTCCGTCAACAGACAGAAAAATAATCCCACCCTACAGCATTCAGGGACCGCCGACGGACCGCTCACTATGGTTAGAATCGTCAATGTAAGGGTTCATCCCCTGTCCCAGGTGGGCCACAACCATGCCCCCATACAAAACCCCGCCATTCTGCTCCTATCATGCACCTTTATTCTCGCCTCTGCCACAAACTCACATTTCTCTCCTTCAGACATTCGTTCACCGACTCAAATCCACTTTCTCTTCGGTCTCCCAGCCGGTCGCGTTCCCAACACAACTCTCCACTATACATCCGCTTAACAACCGACTATCATTCATCCTTTCCAATGACCAAACCATCTCAACCACTCCTTTCCATTTATTCTCTCATTGACCCCTTTCTTCACACCACACCACTCTCTAATACGTTCACCTCACTTTGGATTAATTCTTTCACAGACTAGCATTGCCCCTAAGATTGTTCCATTCTGAACACAGTTGAACTTTAGATCTATACTCTCTTATTCCAGACCATAGTCGTCACACCAACAAAAACACAGGTGTAACACATACCCCATTGTAAAGACTCTAAGCGCATCTCAAGACTTAGGTCCCTTTACCATTCACCAACGATTAATTGCACCAGCCACCTTCCATGCCATACACATTTCCTACTACACTCTGCATCCATCCGTTCCCTTTCTCATCCAACAACACACACCCTAAATATTTAAACTCAGACACTTGCTCAAGCTGCTCATCATCAACATAACTTCACACTGAGGACTATCCTCACTCACAACCATAACCTTACTTCTTATCTACGTTTACTTTCATAACCCTCCCCTTACATACCCTGCCAAATCTCATCCACCAATCCTCTCAAACTCTCTTCAGACTCGCCACAACAGTAACCAAAATCTATCCGCATACAATGATAGGGCACCCTTCCACTCCTCTTCCATCTCCACATTCTAAACACCATTTCCTGTCCATCCCCAACTCGAATTCTTTCATAAACCCCATCCCAATACACATTTGAATACAAGAACATAACAACAACCCAATTGTCTCACTCGCTATATATATATATAAATTATATATATATATATATATAGTATTATAGTATATATATATATTATATATATAATATATATAGTAGTATATATATATATATATATATTATATAGATATATATATATATATAAATATATTATAGATATAAAATATATAATATATATATATATATATATAATATTGATATTAAGAAATCATTGTAAATAGAAGCATTGATTTTAATTCTACTGAACAGCATAAAATGATTTAAACTCCCTCCGTTTAAATTGTGTAGCTATGATAAACGCACATCAAATCCTTTTCTGTCAACCTTTTCTCCCCTGTAGAATTAAGAAAGATATGTTTTGAGCCTTTTCAGAATAGAGAAATATCCATCTGGTGTTCACTTTGCAAGTAAGATAGATGCTAAAATCTTTATCAACCCAAATGTGACAATGTAGATCGAATTTATTTTAAAAATTCGTTAAATTTTTAACAGATATCGGTGGAAGCATTCTAAAAAGATTGGTAAGTAATACTAAGCATGGACCTATGGTTCAAGAAATTTCTCTCTAACTCGTTTGAAAAATCATCAATAAACCGGATTGCAATTGCTTTAGTTCTTTTCATTTTACTTTGATTGTGACAGGAGGCATTCTCATTTCTTCACTGATAGAAAGCAGAAGTTCTGTTTCAACTTCCAAATTGCTTGAAATTTTTTTCATCGATGTTTACGCGCACATCTTTCAAAAGAAAGCATCACATTTCCAATATGAGTAAGAGCAGTTGTTGTTGTTGTCATTACTGATGGAGATTGTAATGTAGTACAACAGAATGGAAGAGTGAAGAAAAATAAAGAATAAACTTACAACCTATTTACTAATGATTATAGATTTCAAAAGATTTTAAGGTATTTGAAGAAGGTTTAATATTTTGATCCATCTCAAGCTAATCTAGTTTAAACAAATGCTTTAAAAACTTCTTTATATTTTAAAAATCCATTCTAACTTTCCACCCACTTCTCTTTTTCCATCATTCGTCTTACTTTTCTCCATTTTGTCTCTGGCAAAATGTTTCCTATTTTTTTTCTCTATTAAAATAGTTGTCCTCCTTCTTGACCTAAAATAGTGCACATTTATTTTCAATGTGCCAATAGTCTTTAATGTGCTGTACTCCATGTGAATGTGAACACCAAATATATGTACAATCCTGCTCTATATTTTCAACAGTTTGAACACCTCTAAAACTTTTCTACATTGATACTACATCATCATATCGTCGTCCAATCGGAAAGTCACTATTTATTTCAACCTTTGTAATATCTCCTCTGCTAGAGATTCTCCTGTAGAGGTTCGCCCTTCGGCACTGTCTTGTTGAGGTTGTTTGTTCTATTCAAAGAGGTTAGAGTAGAATCCTAAGGATCCCGTCCAGTTTCTTTTTATTAGTCCTTTTTGTTTTATATGTCAGCTGTAATGGATAGCTTAAGAACCTCCTAGGGGTCCGTCATGTTTCAGTGTCGCTTGTTGCATAGCATTAACTCTATTACGTGCTCTCCTTTGAGATCGATTTTTGAGGTCGATATTTCTTCTACTATAATTCTTGTAGATTACTCTTTGTTATTCCGAAAACTTTCACAGTAGTTTTTTGTAATTATTCCGTATCTTACAAAGCTATTTTATATTTTTATTAAATATATTTTTGCTTTAATCCAAAACAGGTATTTTTCTAATTAAAAAAAAACTTTTTTTTTTTGTATAAAATAACAATTAACGTAACCGGAAGAGGTGGCTTTTTGTTGCGTCTTCTCTATTCTGGTCATATCGTGTCTTATGTTTACTCTATTCTTAATCTGATGCTTAAGCAACATTAGTTCAGAGCTTAATCTATCCTAGTACAGAACTTAACCTGGATCAATATCAGCACTTAATCTGGACCAATATCAGCATTTAACCTGGATCAATATCAGTAATAAATCGAAATATATATATGAATACTAATTCTGTACTCATCTGTTCTAGATCTTGCATGTATTGTTGCAAAATTTCAACTTCTGTAAATCAAATGTTATGTAATTGTTTACTATTAATTTTTATAGTTTAGCCATTATTATAATTTACTTTTAATTACAACCAAATATATGTTTAACCCAGCCTTATTAAAAAAAACTTTTAGTGTAATAAGATAAATATAATTCTCCTTGTGTTATAATATATATCAAGAAATAATTATCAAATATACTTAGCTGTATCTATTATGCAACGGCTAAGATAGAAGGTTAAGAAGCTTATTCCCTTGACCTTCTACGCTCCTTTTGTACCTTCAACAGCCACTAAACCTAAGAAATCTTCACGAACAACAAATATGTTTACCTTATTTCCATTAAAATATACTTTTCATTTGCTTTGATTATTATTTTTATAATTAAAATTAAAGACTCAAGCCATCATCAAAAAATTTTGATCGTTGAAATAATTTCAGACCCCCTGAACCCCCCTAGATACGTCCTTGACGAAAAAAATCATTTAGGAATAATTTGTTTTTATATCTGGATCACGATGAATCATAAACGAAAAGAAAGATCTAGCTCAACCATTCTAAATCTGCTATAAAAATGAAAATAAATTGAGTAGAAAATAACGAAAAGAAATATAAAAACAAACTTGCAAAAAAATAAAAAAAAGTTCAATTTTTTTTTATTTTTTTTTGCATTCTATTTATCACTGACTTAGGCCTCATTCAATGAGTTCTTAGTTCTGTTGAAAACATGATCAAATGTTAAGGAAATATGGATGACTTGTATTCGTTTGTATGTTTACCTGTATATAGGTGGCTAAAATAATAACTAGAAGTGAACTACGAAATGTAATTACGTAGAAGAATAAACACAATAATTAAATTGTTGATTTCCTTACCAAACATTCGGTGCCTCGGGAATGAATGAATTGTCCTCTCCATCATTACAGATTTTCCCCATAACACTATTCAAATCTAAACCACTAAAAACTTTTCTTTCTTCTTTTTCAAGATTTCTACAAGCTTCAGAAAATTGTGATGAAAATTTTGTTTCAAATTCTGAAAAGTGATTGGTTTAATATTAAGGGATTAGAAAATGATTGGTTTAATATTAATAGCGGAGTGAGGCAGGGATGTGTTATGTCTCCTGTTATTCAATTTTAATATGGATGGGGTTATGAAAGAATTAGAGGCGGGGGTGGCATGACAGGGGATGGTGTTAGAATGATGAAGAATGTTGGATGAAAAGGGAACGGATGATGTAGTGTAGTGGGAAAGTTGTAAATGGCAGGAAGGTGGCTGGTGCAATTAAAACCTTGGAGGATGTAAAAGGACTGTAATATTTGCTTTCCCTAGTACACCCACAAGGATTGTATTTAGCATAGATAACTTTCAAATTAATAAGAAGCTATTTAGTTAAGAAATGAAGTTATATAAAAAAAATAAAAGCACACACACACCATCAAGATGTCATCCATCAAAAATGAAGGAACTTATATCATCATAAAGCATCTCTTATTTTACATCTACCTACACAAGACTTTACAATTCCTAAGAACCTGCCTTTACCTTGATTTCTATGCTTCATACTTTTGTCATTGGCAATCCATTCATTCGACATAATTCTATAATTATGATCTACTGGCGACTTCTTTAAGATTTAAAGTAAGTAACCTGTGCTATCATAAACTAGAATAGGTCTAATAATAAGACGATTAGATTAAGTTTCTAAAGGAATTTGCAATAACCCTCTATATTTTCAACCCAATTTCTTCTTTCTTTTCATAAATTTAAACAAATTAACAAAAAGTACAAATGCTTAAGCAAATCAAAAAGAATACGAGTCAGTCATTCAAAAGTTACAATAATTGATTTCTTAAAACTGTAAATGGTTGAAAGCCAGGGTTGGTGTTTTTGATTTTTTTTAAAAAATCAAAAAAAACAAAAAATCATTGATTTTTTTGATTTATTTGATTTTTTTCAGGAAAAATTGCCTTTTTAATTATTATTTTGATAAAATTAGTAAATAATCCTAATTATTACCTAATTAATAAGTTTAGTAAGTATAATTATTATTTTGGTTTAATTAAGTTATTTAAATTATATATATATACTGTATAATATCTGAGTAATCTAATTTTATTTATTTCTTTATTGAAAATAATTTGAAACTACATTGATGAATTTTGCTTATTATATAGATGAAATATACTTATTCATTAACCAGGTGATAACTAGTAATAATTATTAATTAGAAAAAAAAAATTTGCCTAAAAAAATCAAAAAATCAAAAAAATCATGATTTTTTCATTAAAAAAATCAATTGATTTAATCAACTGATTAAATCAATTTGATTTAATCAGTGCCAACCCTGTTGAAAACCAAATAAAACAAACAAGCAAACACACACACACAAAAAATTAGTTAATTTCTAAAAAAAAAAAAAAAAAAAATTCTTTTTGCTCTTTTACAACAGCTGGGCTAGATCGTCTTTTGGTGAATGATTCACCTTGGTCGGAAAGAAATATTGTTTTTATTTCTCAATGATATTTTTGTCAAAAGTCAGAAATGAGGAAATTTTTCTTTCTACAGAACCGTTTTTTTTTTATTTTTTTTTTAGATTAGCGTAATGTGACGGAATATCGATTTTTTTCCCGATAATCATCGCTTTTTTTAATATTTTTTTTACCCATGTTTTATGACGTAAACATCATTGCCATATATAATGCTTTTGGTTTTAGGCTCGAAATACTAGTTAAGGTTATGATAAGATTTGTTAATGTAAACGGATTTGATTTACTTACCAAAAACTTAAAATAACCTTAAAGCTTAATGGGTCCTAAACCGTAATTTTTACTTTTTTTATTCATACTATATTATAATATATCTATATATATATTATACACTATACTATACTATATATATATTACTATTATACTATAACTATATATATATATATATATTATATATATACTATCTATATATTACCTTATATCTATCTATATATCTCTTATATATATAATAAGGTTAAAATTCGTTTAGGCGCCTTCACAAATTGGGTCCTAACGAATTTTATCCTTAATATATATAATCTATATATATATATAATATATATTACTATATATATATATCTATATATATATATATAATATGAATATATACTATATATATATCATATAAATAATATATATATCTATATTATATAATATATATATATATAGTACTCTATATATATATATATATCCTATAATAGTATATACTATATATATATATATATATAATATAATATATATCTATACGGTCGTGTCCAAAAAAATATACTAACACATTGACCGCTTTTTGTATTTTTAGGTGTAACTAACGTAAAGAATGACAGGACCGATCAACTTAGCTCTTGAAAGAGATGCAAAATTTGCCCTCAAATCACTATTTGGACCACCGGAAAACGCTCCCGGAGATGTGCAAAGATTGTTCAGAAAGGGAGTTCGATAAACCCCACCGAAAGCACGGACCATTTGCCCCGCATCAGCGAGAAATTTTGGAAGCAGATGGGAACCGTTCACAATGTCAACAAGAAGCGTTCTGGATAACACCGGACATCCACCACACCCTTGCAAAGGAAGAGCAGGGTAGCAGGACCTCATCCGATTCTCAACAGAAATCCTCTCGACAAACGGCTCGGGAGACACACATCTCAAAAGATAGCGTCCCATCGCATCTTGAAGCGTCTACGCTCGAAATGCTACATACCAAGGACTACTCCATGCCCTCAATGAAGACGATCCGGACCCGAGAAATCTTCAATTTTGTGAATGGTACCTGCTAAATGTGGCAGAAGATGCAGGGTTTTCCACACAAAATTGTCTGCTGGAGCGTTGAGGCCACCTTTAAATTAAATGGCTTCGACTAAATCGCCATAATTGACCTACTGGAGTCCTGTATAACTCCCCCTCATGTTAAACGCTGACACTATTTTTAACCTACCAGGGTAAACTATGTGGTGTGGGATTTCAGCACAATCAAAATCAAAAGGAATTTTTTTTTTTTAACGGGCGGTAAGATGGGGACCAGGTACCTAACCTGCTGCAGGAGTCTGTATGTCCATTCATTGACGAGATGTTTGGTGATAACGACGTGATTTGTTTTCAGCAAGATGGAGGCACCCCCCACTACCTCGCGATGTACAGAGCTCACCTCGATGCAGCATTCTCAAACACATGGATTGGACGAAGGGGGAGTATTGAATACCCTGCGCGTTGACCAGATCTCACGCCAAGAGACTTCTTTTTATGGAGATTCCTCACGGACAGAGTTTAATCGCTCAAAACCAAGAACGATAAATGCATTGAAATTGGAATCGAAAGACAATGTAGCGACATTCCAAATGAACTGTTTCGTGGGTCGTTTGCGACTCCATTGTTCGCGTTTCGCTGTGGCTGGACAATGGCGGTCATCAATTTGAACATTTGGAGGATTTTTAAATACATGAATGTTTCTGTAATTCAAGCCTTTAAACTTGTCAACTATGTTCATAAATAAAGTCTGTTAAGAAAGATGTCTTACACTATATTTTGAGACACCATATATATATATATATATAATATATATATATATTATATTATATATATATATATATATATATTATATATATATATATTATATAATATATATTATATATAATTAGTTGGTTAAAGCATTGGCAGGGAAGTAATATAGTGAATATATATAATATATAATATATATAATATATATATATAATATATAATATTATATATTAATATATTATATATATATATATATAATATATTAAATATATATTATGATATAAATTAATATAATATATATAATAAATAAATAAGAAATTATTAAAAATTAAAATATAATTTAATAATAAAAATTATTTTTTTTTATTCTTTTTTGGAATGGTGAATTTTTGTAGACTTTTAAATGGCGGCCTACACTGGGTAAAAAAATTGACACTATGGCGGGTTCCTGGAGCATACATATTTCCATATTTCAAACGAGATTTAGATGGCGAAATGAAATATTCAGTCAAATTAAACAATAACAAAAACTAAACCAAAGTACATTTTCTTATATAATAAGTCCTATATTACCGTAACAACATCAAATATTTATGAGAGAATTCACTTCTTTGTAGAACAGAAAAGAGTACTTAACTAAGTGGGAGATCGATAAGGATACGGGATAATTTTTTGGAAGGGTGCAATGAACCCGTAAAGGTAGGAAAATGGAGGGTGGCGGGAATTAGAGTCTAAGGACCTGAAAGAGCGAGTGCACGCTGGGAGATCGGGAAGAATATGCGGTTAGACTTTCGACAGAAAGTTTGCAAGGGAGGGGGGGGTCGTACATTAATCAGTAGGAGGATATTAGTGTGGCAAATACGGGAGCGTTGCAAAAAGTATACCTCGTGTAGAGCGGTTTTTCGGGTCCGTTGAGGAAGAAACCCCGATGATCGTGGCTTTATATATTCAAGGTTTTCGCCTCTCTGAATAAGCATTTCGGTCCAGGCGGTCTTGCCAAATTTACAGATAAGGACCTTGTCGAGAGGGGCAGATAGTAATTCGGTTGATAGATTAACCCTTAGTCGGTAATCCTGGCACCGGGCGTACTTGACAACTTAACGAAATGAGAAGGTGGCCAATTTTTGGGCCTTTGCTCTGTCAGCGAATTTCATTGCAGTTAAACCTACATTAAGACAAGTAAAATAATTTTGTTTCTTGCGGAAATGAGCAGCAAAGAAATTGCTGCACAGCAGATTACCATGTGTTTTTTAGAAAAATAAGGGGTTTTAAACGCTTGAAGCGCGCTTGAGCGAATCGGAAAAATAATGAAAATAAATTGATCTTTGGTTAAGGATTAGAATTCGAGAAGAGCAATCATTTGGCCATTATCGGCTGGTGAAATTGAAAGCCTGAGGGGGGGGAAGGATATGGAAAGGTGCGATCAGAAAGACAAAGATGCGCCCACACTGTTCCCGGTTTTTAGAGCCGTCAGTAAATACTGGAGTAAAATCATCATGAACTGTGGAATGAGGACAGGAATGATGCTTTAACAAGACAGCAGAAAATGGCTGATTTGGTAAGAAGAAGGTCAGCAAGCAAATGAGTGGAGGGGAATGAACCAAGTGTGTATCCGTCATCCGGTTGGAGAAAGGCAGCACCCTTTGTTAAGGAAATTTAGGAAAGATGTATAAACCGTGTTCGCAAATGGCCAGTAATAGGCATTCTGAGGCACTCCT
>JABUQX010074709.1:20000-33618 GCA_015478945.1 Trachelipus rathkii | reverse complement strand
TAAATAGGTACTCATAGATTATTAGATTGTACTAATGGACCAGTGGCGATTTTGCGCCGGGCCTTATGTCTTTCATAGGTTAAATGATATATGAATAGACTTTTTAGAAAATAACAGTAAGTTATTACTATTAGTGTTAATTCATATTTATACTGAGATTTGAGCTTTGTACTGACATGCTATATAAAATATCAGAATTAAGCCAAGTGTGGCATTATTAAATTGCAAACATCAAATATTTTATTGCTTGCTTTCAAATTTATTAGACGGAGCTAACGAATATAAAAAGGTTTTATTATATTAAACAATTTTACTTAACTCAGTTAAAAAATGAAAAATGAAAGATCTTAATTTATACACTCACTGTATGGACACGTGCTGAACTTGGTAGTAGCTGATTCAACAGTAACGGTTGCTCCAAGCAGAAACTTATTTGAATTGGTGGATAAGAATCAGACTGGTTTTTTCATTATAGACTCGTTCTTATAAAGAATTTTGAAGCTCGATTATAGGGAGAAGGAAACAATAGATTAACTTCATATTGCACATGAAAAATAGCTACAGGTTGCATTAAATTAAGTAGACCATTAAGGTTGGTGGATTATTTGCAACAATAAAGTTCATTTACTTCAATATATTATCGATGAGGGGATTTTATAAGAAGTGAGGAATTGTAAACGCAAATAAACTATTTTAAATTTTTATACCAGTTTTTAAAAAGAAATAGTCTAAAATGAAGTATTGAGACTTGAGTAATATTAAATTCATTTATAGGCATTAAGAAAAGTTAATCATATCATATATGTTTAGTCCAAATTATAGTTGAAAACACCTATTTATGTTCTTCCCTTTACAAGTTTTATGATTCATTTCTTGATGATTATACTTTCCAATTTCAAAATAATTTACAAAGCAAATAACCATTAGACTTTAAATTTCTTCTTTGTAGTGGAAAAAAGAATGTGGATATCATAAAGTAGGAGATAAAAAGATAGTGTATAAATCACAATTTCAGGCTTTGTAATTAACAAAAGCTTAATTAATATTATGCAAGTACAGTTAATAGCTAAAAATTAGAAGATAACAGTATTGATGTAGAATTTGTAAAGATAAGTAATAATTTAAGATTTTACAGAAAAAGAACTTCAAGAAAAAAAGGTATGCCGTGGTGAAATTATCATTATAGATTATATGAATCTCAATGGAAATCTTATCAACTGGCTCAAGACTATAAAGTTGGTTCTATTTTATTCAAGTGTTTTGGTTAATTATGCCTAGGACAAATGATTAATTTAGAAGAAAGATTAGTCCAAACAAAAAAAAAATTTTAGAAAGATTGTTCCTGGTTAGACTCAAAGAAATTTAAAGAAATCGTAATTCCTAAAAGTTATGCTAAGGAATTTTTTCTCTTTTCATCATTTCTTATTACACTCATTATTATTGTTTGGGAGATGTAAAGGTATAGTTATATTGTTATAAGAGCTGAAACATGTTTGACATTGATTAAAGTAATATGAAGTTTTAACAATTTATGGGCTTAGAAAATAAACTAACATTTAACAATGAAAACAAGACAATCTTTATATAGGTTAGCCTGAATAATTTCTGTGTTGAAGTTTGGCGATGTATTGAATCTTGAATTAAAAAGAAGATAAATATAAATCTTAATGGTTACTTTATATATAGCTACTAAATAATTAACAGTTTTCGGTATTTATACATCCGGCATTTTTTATTATGTTGCTTTTGAACTCTCACAATCTGATAGATATGTTTTACAACCTATTCTGCTTCTCGATTGCACTAACCATACCTTGAACACAAGTCACCTGTGAAAGGGTATTATAAAAGCTTTAACATATTGATTAGATACATTATATTTAAGAGTATAAACAATGATAGCAAAGAACGTTATGTCCCTAAATTTCTTTTTACATGTATAAGTATATTATTATTATATTTAGAGACTTATTTTATAACTTTGTATTAAAGATGTTATTTATATTGATTGAAGTAGCTTCAGGACACAGTGAAGAGATAACTAGGTATATAAAGCTGTTAGAGTTAATGCAAAACACCTTTTCACTATCACATATACTTCATATTTTCTTAGTTTGTAACTGTACTGTATCTTTAGTATATCAAAAGGTATATTGTAACTATTCCATTTTTTTTTTATTTTTTTTTCTCCAGAAAAATTTTAATAACTACGTAAATTTGTTAACAAAATTAAAACTAATGTAAGAGAGAACATTGGTTTTTTTTTTCAATATGCTTGGTTTTTTTATTACCGTTTGATAATACTTTAGTGTCTTTCACTTTTTAATATTCTGAGGTATTACTAGTAAGGTTTAATTATTGACTATTATATGTGCATTCAACATGTAGTGCTTTGGTTGTACTAAACTTAAAAAAATAATTAACTTTATTTTCATATTTAAAAGTAATAAAACCACTATTAATTTAATTAGCATACTTATTAATTAGATTACTCAGATATTATATTTTCTCCGGCTTAAATTATTAAAATTAATATAAATATTTATTGTGAAGAGTAAACTTGATCAAAAAAAAGATTTTTTAATTACTCAACTATTTTACATGAAGTGAACAAAATAGGTATAATGTGCTTATTATTTTAAGCACATTAGTTAAAGCCTAATTTTTTCTAAAAAATTATATATTCTATAATGCTATTCTATCTCCACACTCTCACTTACAGTAAGGGGCACTCTTTCATCTCTAGCCGAGGGCAGCGCCCAAGTGTTCGACAGTTCGGTTGCTCGAAATTGGTTGGCACTTTATACTTTGAATATTACTTCTTAATTTTTACTATATATATATTGATGGTGATCGCAGACTCACCAAAACTAGTACCATGTCGTATTCCAGATAGAGGTCTAATAACATAAAATTGTTATTTAAAAAGAATGTTATCTAAATAAATTAATATATTTAGATCTTATATTTTCGATATTTCGTGAAATAAAACCCTCTAGTTATAAGATATCTACTTCATTTATCGTCTTTACGTTAATAGTTCAGCACACGTTAGTTCTCAATTGTAATACAATGGAATATTTAAATAACACACTTTATTAATTTAATACTCCGATGACTAAACTGGATATTAACGTCTCATTGAGAGCGAGCAGTAATTGATAAGCTGTAGCTTCTTATTCTACTTCTTGTATATCGACTCTTCTACTCGTCTCATTTCCAAAATGTATAACTTTACATTTATCACTATTCGAAAGTAAGTCTCACCTTCATTTGCCTACTGTTTCTTCTCGTCTTCATTCTATCTACATCTCGTTTCTATATTCGTCTTTGCGCATGTTCTATTACTCTCGTATATGAAGATGGGAGTACTACGAAAACATTTATGCGGATGAGTATCACACAGAAGATGGATAGGTAGTTGCGGTAGTACATGTCTGTCGAACCATTTTTCAGAAAGTCATATCGCTCCTGGAAAGATATTTTATACATATCACATGTTATTTACCTATTATATGGTGATTAGTAGTGGATTAGTGTTAATCTCACCGGGTGAGAGAAGACCGCGTTGGTGAGCAGGGCAATAAATAGACGATGGTATCGATTCTCAATCTGGGAGGCATATTTTCACATCATTTATTATTTAACACTTTAGAATCGTGTGCGATAGAGAGTACGCAGGATGTAAATATTTATATGATCCAATTAAGTCTTCAATCGAATACATGGAGGAGGTACTAAAGCTCTTTGCACCAGAGTGTAATTGTCTTTGATTAGAGGAGATTCGGTATCAAAGTGAATTTTATGTAAAACCAGAAGATTTTATAGGATCAAAACCAATGGATATTATCAACCACATCAATTTGTAACGACCAACATTTTAAAGAATTATCTATATTTGAGGTTCTTTATGGCTTCAGTTTTCTTTGTTCACCAACTACTTACGTTGAAATATGAATGACATGTTTTTTTTTTCGGAGGATGTCCCATGTCTGCTGAAAAGGTAATGGCCGCAATCACCGATAGGAGTTAGATATATAGAACAGGTCATTCACAGTCTGTCAATTAAATCATTTTTTTGCTCAATATATCAATTTAAGGTTCGATGGCAACTTGTTTTCTAGTTGACCATTCTGGAGTCACTTGACAATGCAGATTATCTATGAGATATATGAATGTGGAAAAAACTCTCTCTACTATCTGAGGCTGCAACTAATTTTCATTTCTGACATCGAAATCTATTAGCTTATTCTCACGAACGTCATCGAGGTCAAGCTGGTGACATGCTTTCCTATCTCCCTGATATATGATCTTCTGCCCTTAGGGACTATGGGGAGTCTTTTGTGATAGTTACTTGCTTGATCATAGTATTTATCTAAGGGTAAATAACATAGTGGAGATTAGCATCTAGATGCTTTATAATGTAGTGTGAATCGAGTCAAGAAATTAATAAATAGCAAGTTTTCACATTAAGACCACACATAGTGAAAGACTTCAAGTATTTCAGTTACCTCACTGATAATTCTAATGTTGAATCTTTATAGCAGGGATTTCTCTATGGGAGATTAGGTAGTTTAATTTGCAACTTTACAGTGATGACAACCCTTCAAGCTTACATAAGTTATTAGAAGTTATTAGTTATTATTATAAAAAAATTTATGATTTGACAAAGAAATATGCTTCATTAAAATATACTGAAAATTAGTAATAAAAAACAAGTTAGCTTGTTTCTTGCTGAGATTTTGGTTACATTACTTTGAAATAAAAAAAAATAGTTTATATTATATAAGCAACAATTTAAAATTGTTTCAGTACTTTTGGGTATTATAGCGGAGCTTTAATTTGATTCTTGTAGAGTGAGTTACCAACGCCTCGAAAGGTTTGAGAGGTCAACAGAGTTTAAATTAATTATAAACCTTAGATTTGACTAGAAAAATAGTAAATTATAAAACCATTATATAAATATATAAATTTAAAAAAAAAAGTTAGCTCTTTTCCGGCCTATTATTCGTATATTAGTTATAATCTTAAATAAAAAAAATAACCCCACTTATTATAGAGTTACAATATTTAAATTGGCAGTACTTATTTTTTGTTCGGGGCTTTATTTGATTCTTGAAGATCCAACATTGCAAGATTAGAAAAAGAGAACGAGTTTTATTTATTAAAAAAAAAAATAACAGATTTGACAGAAATATGGATATAATATAATCATATAATTAACTGATATTAATATAAACGTATATATATCCTACTATACAATATTGGCTCACTAACGGAAATTAAACAAAAAAATATAATAATAATTTTAATGAGACAATTTAAATTGCAGTTCTGATCTTTGCTATCGCTATAGAATAGAATTTTTTATTATATATATATATATATATTATATATATTATATTATATATATATATAGCAAGATCCTACTTATATATACTATTAGGGTGTAGGTGAGGTTTGATCTCAAATTTAGTTCTTTAGGAGCTATGGACGGAGGGCAAGAAGTGAATTATTTAATACATCTCACTCAACGTACCGGACCAGATTATTGAGGCATAATATAACCTCTTGGTGGGATCTCTCGGCTTAGTTATGGGTAGGCGAATATTGTGAGCTCTACTCTATATATATTATAATATATATTATGAGAGAGAGAGACGCCAGGACGGAGGGACTAGAGAGATTTAAGGTGGCCTATTCTCAGGGGGTGCTGATAATCTTATTGACCTAGATTTAATCCATCATGTGTGAACATAGTCTTGCTGAGAGTGACTCAAACTTCGTAGTGTGCGATATACCACTCTATCCTCATTCTAGCTCTTATATTTACCTATAAATCAATAATTTCCATTTACTTAATTTTTCTCTTCTTCCTAATTAATAGGGAAAAGAATCTCTATTAGTTAATTAGTGAGTAAAAAGAGAGAACTATCACGCTAAGTTTATATTAAAAAATTATGGCGAACGCTGAGTCTACTATTCGGTTTTGTACACACTTATTGGTACTTTTAATAAATATAAGAATATTATGTCTGAAAATTTATATCGATTATATAGTTAATTTATCACAAATATTATATCACTATTATAAATAAATTTATCTCAAAGTTCATATATTTCTTAAATGATTTTGTTAATACGTTTAAATCATGAAATAGTTTAATATTTGAAATTACTTTCTCTCAGTTACAAGTAACATAGACCATTCATATCCCCTAAGTACCTGACCCATAACCTATCCTTATGTTGTTACGTACCGGTACGGAGTTCTTATGCCATTCTCAATAGTAGTTTCTCAACTTTGTGGTTCTTCTCATGCTTTGAACTTCTCTCTGATATATAAATCTTTTAATACTTTAGCATCGTTTTTCCACTTAGCTGTTTTTGTTCTATGCTCAGGTCCAGCATCAAATTGTCTCGTCACAGGTAGTCGCATGCCTCTTATTAGTTCCTTATTATTTTAATTAATATATATATATATATATATATATATATAATATTTATTATATATATAACTATAATAATATATATATTATATATTAATATATATAAATTATAATAATATATTAATTATTTATTATTATTATTAATATTAATTTATATTAAAAAAATTAATTATATTTAAATATTTATATAATATATTATATAATATATTATATATATATTAATTTATATTATATTAGTATATATATATATATTATGATATATATTATAATATATTATGATATTAATTATTATTATAATAATTATTAACTTATGACTCTCTTATACTGTTATTAATGAACGCACTCCGTTCGATTTTGAATATTTTTTTGTTTTTTTTATTTTTAATATATTTCTAGTATATAATGATTACCTATTATAAATCAATTTAATAGTGAGATAACGGATCACATGATTTCAATATATATATGAATTACTTATCTAACGTATTATAACATCATCCGTCAATTTTAATTTTTTTTTTTATTTTTTTACTAAAGAGAATACCCAAGTGGTAAATATTACCGCAAAGATGCGGAGTCGGGTTATGTCGCTTCCGGGGAAACTAACTAAAGGTTTAAGGTAACTATTTCACCCCACATCGGGGAGGGGATATTCCTCGGTCCAGCTCACGCTCTTTGGATAATTATGGGTGTCGCGGGATTAGTTCACTCCGCCCTCCCCTATTCACTGGAGGTATAGTAGTTAAAACGATCACACACCACTCATGTCCCCCTGATACGGTTCGAGCCTCATACCTATATTTATTTTATTATTTTTTTTTTTTTGCCCTTTTTTTTAGTAATTTTTATATTTTTTTACAATTTTTATAATATTAAGTATTCGACTTTTGCTGATTCCATATGTATTAATTATGGTTTTATTCTAGTTAAGTGTCGTACTTTTTAGGATATTTAATTTATGAAAAAAATTGTTTTTTTTATTTTTATTTTTTATTCTGTGTTTAATGCTTTTTGAAATCTGTAGTCATTGGCTTTATACGTAAGTGTAGAAAAAAATATTGTATTGTTATATGGTTTATTTATTTCTACTTAAAAGTCGTACTTTTCGAGATATTTCATTTTTAAAACAATTTTTTTTATTACAAAATTTTGTGATTTTTAAAAAAAGATTATGGAGATAAATTAAGCTTCAAATTATTTAATGCATTAGAGCGTTACCTTAAAACTGAGATTCATTGTTATGGATAATCATATTAGATAGCAATATAATTAAAAAAAAATAACTTATAATAAAAATTAAAACATATAACGGAGTCGTAAAACAGAAATGGACCTATATATATATTTATAATTATATATAATTAATTATATATATATATATATAATATATATATTATAAATATATATAATTAATATATTATATATATATATACATATATATTCACATATAGATACTTCACGATATATAAATAAAATTATATATATATATAATTATATTATATATATTAATATATAGAAGGCCTACAAATAATTATATTTCTCTAATAGAAACTGCATATATTTTATATAAAATTCTTTAACAGTGTTCTATGATGTTAATAAATGTTGAGAACTTACATTTATAAGGCTTTATACTATTATTATATACATTACAATTACTACTTAGCGAAGTAAAAATTGCTGTCGTAATTAATTATTATTTATTATTATATTAAAGATGTGTTTATTACGTTAGGTCAAGTTTTAGAAATTTTTTTTGATTTTTTTTAATATAATATGCTTAACTATATATGTTATCCAACATGAATTAGCGAGACTACCGCGACATGATGTCAAAAGTCCTCAGAGAAGCTATTTATCTCACATAACTTTTTAGAAAACACCACCATCAACGCCCACCGCCACCTCTCCCTCAATAACAGCCATACCATTACCACATCACCCCACCACACTAACTTCACTACCTACACACACTCAAACCTACATCACATAATTAATTAGATACACTATTAGTATATTATAGAAATAGAATTAAGTCTAGAAAAAGTAACAACACTTACAGAAAACCAATTACTATATCTCTGCGACATCTGCATTAGTAATTAAAAGTTACAACAAATGTAACAAAAAAAAAAAAAGGACATATTTTTTCATAATCTCACAATATGGCTTCGGACAAAAAACTAAAAAAAAACATAATTAAGTAGCGACACTACAGAAACCAATTAATCATAGTTTGGAATCAGCGTATCACAGATTATTACAATAAAGTAAAGATTACCAATGCATACAAGACACTAACAATTATATAAAATAATAATTAAAAGAAAGAACATTAGGCGGGTAGCGATGCGACGGCGTGGTCAATGAGGGGGGACGTCTTATCACACACTACTACACTGGATTCAGGGGAGGGTGCGGGGAGAACCACCCGGGACACCCAAATACACCAACGAGCGGGTGGTCCGAGAAGACCCTACCCGCGAGGGGGGATATAGTCCTATCGCCTGTCGTTCCCGGAAGCCGAGAGACCTCTGATCATGCCATCTTTTGCGGTTACCCTTGGGTATTCTTTAGTCTAAAAAAAAAGTAATTTTTTTAAAAGTTTTACGGATCCGTAAAACGTGACTGGTCCTATATATTTTTAATCAATGTGTCCGTTAACATGAAATTCATTGTTGGTATAAATATAGTAGCAAATATTAAAAAAAACAAAAAAAAATTCAAACATGACTGCCAAGCGTAAAACAGGAAAAGGTCATCCTATATATATATATACAGGTATATATATATATTATATAATCTATAAATTATTCACTATATATTATTTATATATATATTAATAGTTAATATAATAGTAATATTAAATATATGATATATGTATATAATATATAGCTATAATTAATTGATAATATTTTATTATAGATATAGTATACAGATACTTTTTATAAATATCTTATATAAATATATATTAAGTATAGTATAGTATAATATATATTGAGTAAAATTTAGAGCGTGATATTTGCTTTATTTTGGTCGCTGAGGAAATCATCGTTTGCGTGTAAAATTATATGGAATCATGCATGACGAATTCTACGGATCACATCCTCAGACTGTATAGAGTTGCTTTTTTCTCACCAGTTTTTGAAGACTGGATTTTAAATTGGAAGATCATTTTTCTTTTGACTTTTGACTCGATGGCCTCCTACTATGTGCGCCTAAAGCGGATGCATAAAATACCTATTGAAACCGGCGTTTGCTTTGCAGCTTGAATCTCGAATCGACGGTCCACTATGTTTTTACCCTAAGGCTTTCAATCATGTATGGCACGAGTCGCTTAACTCTTTAAGCTACGCTTCCTTTCGATTTCCTCCTGCTCTTTGTTACTCTTGCTAATTTGTCGTTAATACTAGATGTAAGATCGTTTAGCGGGACTCCTATGAACATAATTTTTCAATAAGTTGAATTGTCCGACCGAGCCTAGAAGAAGTTCCATCCCTAGATAGGATAGAAGCTCGTGAAATGTGAACTAAAAATAAAATAAAAAAAATAACAATAATAAAATTAAAAAATAATAATTAACTCGGTCGAACAGTGCAAATATGACCCAATTTTTATTATAAAGATCAAAAACCTTTAGAAATTGTTATATTAATATTTAATTTTAAATAAAATAATAAAATTAGAAAAAATATGGCGCTTTAAAGAGATTAAGATACTATAAAATAATTTAATTATTAAAGGTCAATCAAGATCAATGATTTAAAATTTATTCCCAAACGCTAAATTTCCTCTGAATGGAGTTTTACTTTCTTTCACTCTTCTTCTAAATTAAATATTAAATATGTTTAAAAATCAATATGCTCTTTTGATATGTATGAATAATTTTATGTTCAAATATTATAATAAACAACATCTGCCACAGGGCCCACAATAATCAATTTACTTTTTAACACATTTATGAAAATAAACCATTTATCTTTTTAATATTTACCTTTACAAAAAAATAAAAATAAAAAAAGATCAAATAAGTTTTTCATTTATATAATTAGTAAATTTCTATAAATAAAATTAAGAAACGATCTATCTCTAAATAAGTTATTTATAGGAATGAAAGAAAGAACACGCTTGGCTATGAGCCGAACTTCACACCGTTTCGGTTTCGTAGCCTAAGCTAAAAAGAAGTTTCTAGAACGAATGTGGGAAGCTCGCAATATATAAATATTTTTTCTTTTTTATATTATGCTTAGTTACTATACATCTCTCGCCTAGTGATCATTCACATTCCTAGTCACATATAGTATTATTATTGCTTTTATATACAGCCGGTAAGATATAATATATATATATTATTATATATATATATATATATCATATATATATATATATATTATATTATATATATATTATGAACTATATATTAATATAATATGTATATATATATTTATATTAAGAATTATTATATATATAATATATTATAATGATTATAATTATATGATTATAATGTAATTTATATATATACTATATTATATATATATTAATATAATTAATATTATATAATATAATAATATAATAATAATAATAATAATAATAATAATAATTAATACAATAATAAGAATATAATAATACATAATAATAATGAATAATAATAATAATAATAATTAAATCAATAATAATAATAATATAATAATAATTAATAATAATAAGGATTTTCACATATCGTGTAAAGGCAAAACGCGGAATGTCGAATAGGCAGATATTAATAAGCAAAAAATGACGTGAATAATGCAATGTAGTTTGCAGATGAAATTGTTATAGTATATATATAATTTATATAATATATATATATATATAATAATATATATATATATAATATTATTATTATATATATAATATATATATGTACTATATATATATATAATATAATATATATTATATTATATATATATATCTATCTTATATCTATATCTACTATCTACCATTCTCCCAGATAGCGCCTTTCCCCCTGTCTCAGTTAGACCAGCGATCTTCACTCTTCTGGCATCGAAACACTTGGTCTCAGAGCACTCCAGAAACCTATTTCTCGGCGCAATAGTTTTCTGAATGCCGTGTCCCTTGAGTTTTGCACTCAGGATAGGGTTCACCTTTCAAATGGAACCTGCAATCATCATTTCATTTGACCTCAAAGCTCGTTTCCAGAGTTCTCCAAAAGATCCTGTTTCTAAGCACATAAGGCCCCAATCTGGTCCGGAGTCTTCAAGCAAGAAAGTAAAAGGCCGGGTTGCTAGCCCTGTCGCTATATAACCATGCAAAGAAAATCTCCTTTATAACTATTATATATATATATATATATAGATATATATATATTATACTAATATTAGTACATACGTAATATATACGTAATATATATATATATATATGTAGTATATATATATAATAAATATATATATATATTAGGGTGTACCGGAACCCCTCGATTTTTTTTAAAAAGTTCCGTTCACGCGGCCGGAACTAACTAGGTTCCGGCCGGGTATTTACCGGAACTTTCCCACTTTTTCAAATGTCTTTCTTAAAAAAAAAAACTAAAATTGAAGACTTGGATCAAATTTTGATCAAACTCACTAAATTAAGTTAGCTTCACTAATTATAGAGTAATAGTACACACGTTTCATAGTTACACAGAAAGGTTTAATCACAAATCACAAATAATGTATTTCTTTCTAAGGTTAAAATCAAGTTTTTTAATCATTTTTTTAGGCATGGCGTGTGGTGTGTGGGTGATGTTGATGTGTGTGTGTGTGATAGTGTGTGTTGTGTGCTGTGTGTGTGTGTGTGAGAGAGAGAGAGAGAGAGAAGAGAGCTCGGGTTTATGTTATAGTACTATGACTCTGGAAATATTAGATGTTATTTGGAAGAGCCCGTTTTCGTTTTTGCATTTGTCTTACGGAGAACGTAATGAAATGCTCGCAGTTTGCTCTTCGTTTTTGTTAAAACGTTAGGTCAATCGTGAAAAATGCCATATAAAATCTTCAGAATTTTTCTGACCTCTGTAAGGTTGCTAATTTCCGTGCTTGCCGAAATTTAGCACAAGTTCCTTACGGAAAATAATGTAAACAAACAAGATGGCGGCGTTTGAATTGACGGATGTTGAATTCGATTGAATAAAAAATTCAAATAAATTAATTTTTAAATCTAATTTCTTCCAATGGATAAAAACTTCCATCACAATAGTTGATCAGTTATTTGTAATATGAGACCATTTGTTATTTTTTTAGTTTCGTATTTATCAAATCACAACAGCTGATTACAATTGTTTGTAACAAAAGTGACTTTTATGAAAATCGCGTTCGTTTATGGACGATATTCGTGCTAAAAACTGGGTAAGCAATTTCTTATCGAGCGTAAAGCTCAATGACAAAACATAACGGTCTAACTCGACGGAAGTATCGTGTTACGAAACTTGAGCAAATGTCTACCTCCCGTTATCGATCGTCATGACATGATCATTTTCTGATTTTTAGAGTAGGTTTGGTGCTGTAACGTTAAGTATATTCGACTATTTGTATTTAATAAATTTACTAATTCCACTTATCCAAAATTTGGCTTACAGACTAAGTTAAGAGCTCACAATATGGATATGACAACATGCCAGATACTTCTAGAGAGACTCCACTTGTTAATCTGACAGGTTTTCAGTAGGAATATGTAAGGTGTAGCGGAAATTGAAAAGTTCCGGTTCCGACCGGGAACTTTTCCCCCAAGGTTCCGGCCGGAACCAGACTTCTGGTTCCGGTACATCCCTTAAATATACTCAATTGTTTTGTGGAAGTCTCCAAATTTCCTATTAATGACATTGCCAGATGCTTATTAATAGCGTTATTATTATTATTATTATTATTATTATTATTTATTATTATTATTATTATTATTGATGTACTTTCCTTGTTCAAGACCTTTGTTGGAGTCTACAAAGTTTCAGAAGTTGTTTTATTAGATTTGTTATTTATTCATCTTTAGGCGCCGTTACTCCCACTAAGTATAGGTTGTATATGAAATTTCGGCTCATGTGGGTTATCTGCTTCCAGTTAAGCTTGTATTTTTTTTTTAAACCTACGTTATCGAACAAAATGTACAGCAGCGCGCATGTTTTAAGATGCACGTTTTTTTAT
>JABUQX010074709.1:0-12500 GCA_015478945.1 Trachelipus rathkii | reverse complement strand
GTTATTCTACTCATTTCAAATCTGCTCCCGTTTTTGCATCTATAGTTGCCTCTCGTCTTAATCTTTCCTATTCTATTCTTGTTGATCTGGATAGAATTTCCCAGTGGGATAGTCTCAACCTTAAATTTCAACTCTTTAAAAACTCAACTACAAATCTATCTCTCAAAAAACACATAGCTTTTCTATCTCTTTCAATGATTCTCCCTTCTCTCATGTTGACAATATAAGCATCTTCGGCCTTTACATAAACAAATTTTTTTTCTAAAAACCTCATATCACAATGGTTGCAAGGACTGTCTCAAAGAAACGGGGATTCTTAAATTGCGAGGTTTTATCCATACTTCTCAGTTATTCCAACTATACAAGGGTCTCATCCGCCCTTATATGGAGTACTGATCTTATATCTTGGAGAGGGGAGCTCAAGTTTTACCCCTTCCATTGGATAAGGTCAAGTAAAAGGCCAGGAGTCTTGGAAACTATTATTTACTTTCCAATTCATTTGACACTTTATCTTTGGAAGCGACGTTGGTGCTCTGCCTCTTTTCTACTTCAGCGGCATATTCTCGAGGGGACTGACCACACGTATGCCACAACCTTTACGACGCCCACATTACACAAGGGGTGGTATGTCAGCGCATGAATTTTGTGTGGACATTGGACACTAAAGAATTGTTTGCTGTGGTGTCACCACCTTTACGACGCCCACATTACACAAGGGGCGGTATGTCAGCACATGAATTTTGTGTAAACATAGGAAACTAAAGAATTGTTTGCTGTGGTGTTTCTTTCTTTCCAGCCACCTCTGTTCTGGGGAATTATTTTACATATTATTTTTCCTGCCGAATTTAATCTCTTTCGCTTCAATACTTGCGTCTTTGCGTACGTTTGTGCACACCTGAGAAATATGCATCAAGTGGGGTTTGTGCTCTCTCTCTCTTTCTCTCTTTGCGGGTTTTAATAATTGTCATTTTTAATCATATTTTTTTAATATAAAGTTCACACCTCACGGGCATAGCCCAATTCTAGGAGGGAAACTTCTCTAGGTAATTTCTACCTAGGATTCGGACTAGGGATCGAACCCGGGCCCTTGCTATGCGAATCTGTCGCTCTACCGATTGAGCGAGCCACGGTAAGCGGTGGTAAAAAAAAAAAAATCATTTTCCAGTATCTATTATACCAGGGTGGGGGATATGAACCCCCAACTCTTATGCACCCTCACCCCCCCACCAACCTCTTCCCCCAATCACCACCCATTTTGGGGGAAAGGCTATATAGTTCATCATCATCACTCTCTCTCTCTCTCATATGTATTTCTGTAATTTTATATATGAACAAATGCAATTAAAAGAGCAATTTTATTTAATTTAAGTAGGAAATTAAAATTAAATTGAATAAAGTAAGTATAATATATATATATATATATATATATACTATTGTGCTGTGTGTAAATTATATAATCTATATTATAACCATTTAATTTATATATATATATTATATATATATATATATATATATAATTATATTAATATATATATATATATATATATATATATATATATATATATATATATATACTGACTTACCTTACTTACTTACTTTCTGCCCTGGCCCACCTTAATTGGAGGCCACACTGCCTTCCAGGAGCCGGCTGCGCTCTGGGCAGGTTCCACAGGTCAAGGGAAAGAGTTATAGACGGAAAATCGCCGTGCGGGGGCCCGTCGGAAGCAGGGCCCTCAGAAGGCAAGGGCTCTTATTGAGTGTTTGTCTTGAAGCTTTCGAGCCATCCGGTGAAAGCTCATTCAAATCTCTAAACATTTAAAGGCTTTTGAGAAATCTCCAGCAAGGGAGCTCAAAGTACTTCACGCTTTAATCTCTCAAGCTTTTGAGTGTTTATTTGCTTCTACACTCTTGTATGTTAAGTGAGAAAGTATTTTGAATTGGGCGTAAACAAGAAGGTATGTAAATTGTATTTGTGTGCGGAGAGCCCGCCTTTCATCTTGCGCACTGTAGGTATTTCCATAACAAGGACACCGAGTGTTGCTGGCTTAGATGGCTGTGATGATATACTGTGTAAATTATGGAACACTGAATGTTTGTTATCTAGCATGCAGGCATGACACGGGATAATTTATCCAGGCTGACTTCTATTGTGTGGTAATAGTTCAGTGGTATAGATTTAGAATTGAAAAATTGTGGAGCTGTTGTGTGTAGAAAGAATTCTATGGTGCGGAGAATGTGATCTAATTATATATTTAACATTAAAAGTGAGTACATTATATTGATCGATAGTGTAAGTAAAGCCACCACAACCCACAACCAATCTGTTAGTGGGAAATTGAGAATTTTATCAAACACAAAGACCGCTGATACCGAACATATAGAACGGGCTGCGACCGCACAAAATACTACTTTCAAGGGTCATAGTGGGACAGAAAGAACTCTAGAGTGCGGCACAATCGCTGAAAATAAAATGAACGTGTTTTATCTGAGTGAGAGAGAGTGTGATAATACTTTCAAAATGATCTTAGGAAAATATCACCTACACGCATCTCCAAGTTTAGGTCAATATATACGAAATGGTGGTGAGATTGGAAGAAAGACTATCAACTACAGTTGAGGCAATGAGAGGGAGCAAAGAGTTATACAGGTTTCGTGATAGCATACCGCGTGATAAAACCATGTTGGATTTGGCGGCACACAATTGAGAGTTTCATATCCTTTAGGCGTATTGTGAAAGCAATATCCATGTCCAAAGAGACCTGTTGATTATGATTCTCTAGATAATGGGGGGGTTGATTAATTACTCTTCATGCAGTGCACGGAAGAGAGTATTGTTTAATTATATTTAAGTGTGAGTTCTCGGGTACATCATTCTTTTTTCGAGAGAGAGAGTTACAAATTAACAAGATATTGATAGGAAGTGATCTAGTGCAGGCAATATCTATATATGACTTCGAAGAGAGTTGTGAGGCAAATGATGATAAAATCGTAAGATGTTTTTTATAGATTAGAAATAGCTTTAAAGTAGTAGTGTTTCTGGCAGGATATGTCACAGTCTCGTACCATGTTGATTACACTCTCACGTTGTAGTAATTTCCGATAAGGTTGGCAGATGTGTGTTTGCCTGAATTTGTTAGGCCGGATTGATACGATACTTGGAAGTTGTGATTGAAGGTGTATGAGATAGGTGTGTGCGCAGGGAGAAGTTTCAAGAATTAAGAAAGGTAGAGAAATTAGTAAGTCTACCACGCCAAATTTAGCAATGGTTGGCTTTGTCGCGAAACTTACCAGAGTATCGTAAAGTATTCGATTTATGGGCGAATTCTTTGAGCGTGAGATGTTACAGTGTCAATGAATTTATGAAATGTCGACGCGATTTGGGACAATATTTTACCTTTGGCCCAAGCAAGCCTATAATGAGTTAGGAGTGTACGACAACGGGAAGAAAATGTAGCCATGTCGTGTGTTTAAAACACTGATCCCCATTTGTTTACTCTATGGCTACCACCGAAGCGATATGCCGTCAGACATACCAACTGAAGCCTTAATTTAAAATCTAAAGATCCTAAGCCCTATAAAGGAGGATGAAAAGATAGAAACTGTTATGAAAGAATTAAGGAGACTAAGAAGACAAAGCCAGTGTAGTTAGTACACATTAGGAGAGAAATGAAAGTCAGTAAAAGCTATAGCTACTATACTCAATGATAACAGCCAAAAACGGCAAAAGATAGACGATTAAAGAGGGAGTAGGAGATTTTTTGTGTTTAACGGTTGTTACACTCAGAAGAAATCAAACCACCACATACCTTATCACCTAGAAACTATTCAACGGGAGAGATTAGTGTGATAGAGGTCTCATGTTCTGCATCTGAAGCTTATCGGGACATGAATTTGAAACAAGTAATACCTATAATTCTAGGATGAATGATCCTACAACTAATGGGCAAAATGAGATGATATAGCAGTTAGAGAGTGTAGGGATTTAGTCTTACTCTAAAATAGGGTAGCAGCTGACGGTTGAAAAAGAAGTTGAGAAATTTAAGTGCCTCCACCGATATAAATATATCCTCAGACACAAGACAGAAGATTAATGTTAACTTAAGAAAGAAAGAAACAAAATAAATATTAATAAGGTGATTGGCGAAAAAACCTGAAGTTATAAAATGGATGGGTGATGAAGGTGCAAACTAGAAAGTAATTTTATCTGAGAACACCCAAAACAAATAGAAATATTAATGGATGCTAGGTGCGATTCTGAGATTGCACCGAATTTGCGACTCGTGGTAAACACAATGTAATATTCCCTCAGAAAGCGTATAATTTGAAGAGATTGTGGAACCTGTAAATATTCTTTGAGTGGAGCATGGAATAGATCCTGTTAGAGTCACGCTCTAATGGAGGACAGTGTATAATAATGTAGTATTACATCGTGCTACATTAGAACCAGCTGAGGTGGATTGGAGAACTAATAATTAACGAGACGTGATGCTTCGTAAGAAGAACAGAAGAAATGTTCCGGTGATGCTAGAACAAGCGAACTGCGCGCTAATTACAACAGTTGTAATCACAAATCTCTTGGGAGGTATGTACCTATATAGCACGATTAGAACTAGATGGTAAAGAAAAATTGATGTTTATCTTAGTAGGAGTCCGAAATACGGGAGTCAGGGTAGGTAAATCTTGACTTACTGTTACGTATAGAAAAGTATACACGCTGTTCTCGAAAACAAGAAGACACGAGTCAACTTATTCATTACGCACAAAAAAACATAGAAAAGAAGATGAGAGAGAATGCACCCTGTGAGTGGGACGGCAATTCCATTTTTTTGTGTAAGTCTCTGAAATCGAACTAGAATTGGCCAGATATAAGAAGGAGAAGAGGCTCCAGATTGTTTTATTTTTTGCCTAAGTAAAGATATCACATCAGCTTCTACCTCCAGAATATACCTCTAGCAACAGATAAAGACCGCAGGTTGGTGCAGGAATGAAATTGGAGAGCTAATATATTTTTTGTCATTATTTTTAAGCTGCGAAGGAGGGGGAAGGGTACAGATTGTCTCGCGCAAGAACATAGAAAATAGTGTTTTCAGCATTAATAAGCACACGCGCATGAGATGTAGATGACAGCGCAAAAAAGCTCGGTCCTATCTGGAATGCTTATATTTTATCGTGTCTCTATTGCTATTGCCACTGTGAAGTACTTAAAAAGTGTCTTAGTAAAAGGCGTAAAAAAGGAATTCTTAAAAGAAAAAAAGGAGGATTGGTTGTTGGAGACCATAATTATATAGATATTTATTTTATTTGTATGTACATACTGATTGTTGTTGTGGTTGGAGAGCTGTAATGTGAGGGCTTGTCTGTAATTATAATGATTAAGAGTTTGTTTATAGTAGGTATTATGTAGAACAAGTTGCTTTTGAATCCGTCGTATATTTTGGGGTCTAATTTGTCATTTGGAGTTTAGCGTAGTTAATGGTATAAGGTTATGAGAGCGTAGGATAACCTTTTAATTTAAAGTCGTTAAAATATTCTTGTTCGTAGTACATTAATGACTCTAGCAGTTTTTATCTAAAACATATCAACACGGGCAAAGCAGAGAAAGGAGGAATACGACTGAACTTTATTTTAATGTTTTGCTATTCATTTTTTGTTAATTTAATTAGGTTTAGAGGGAGGTATGTGGTTGGCAAGTCAATAAGGGGTCTTTTTTGGTATTGAGTTTGGAATTATGCTTATATGCTTGCCTCTTACACCAGCATTGAGGGTTTTTAAGATTTTTATTTTTTTTTCTTCGTGTAAATTTAATGTGCATTTTTAGTTAGTAGATGGGTATGAACGTGGCTGCCTTGATATATAAACTTTACAACTGCACATATATAATTAAGATAATGTCACTTGTGAGTAGTACTTAGGATGGACACTTGTTTTTTTACTCATACAAAAGTGGTGGTTTAGGTGTAGGTTGGTATTGAGTCTGGATCCTGTCACCGCTGTTGAAAATTTATTGAGGGTTTTAATGGGCTTTTCTATTTGTCATGTGGTTGGGAATTGGGGGTTATGAGAGTATTGTACAAATTGTGTCGATTCAGACTCTCTTAGTTTTGAAGAGAAGCTTGTTATTCGAGACTTGGAACGCGAAATGTTGGTTTTGTGCGTTGGTATTTGTTCCATAAGTGTGAGATCCGGAGAATCTATGATGAACGATATGAGATGTGTGATTGTACGATTTGCATCTCAGTTACTAGAGAAGCAGGTACTGTGAATGCAGGGCAATACACGTAGTGTATATAATGCCTAGGTGATGCGAGGACGTGCTCTGGATTCGTAGTGTCTTGCTTATGGCCGATTCCTAAGATATTTGGCAAGAGACGTTGAATGGTACAAGGTTGTAGTGAGGTTGTTGTGTGGTAGAATATGAAAATGATGATTGGGATTTCAGATCTGAAGGATTAATATATGATTGTTGGTGTTTAGCTCGTAGCGGCCTCGTGTGAGTGTTTTGTGCGCAGTAGTATGTTTAACTATTATTTATATGATATACTTGCCTGACCCACGATTTTGAATGCGTTTTTCTTTTATATCACGTACTGTCGGTTTTAGGGGCGAGCTGGGGTTATGTAGTTATTCTGAACTTGAATTGGTCTTGATATGTGGTGATGGATTCACATGGGAATGAAATTAAAGATTTAGGGATAGTGAGTTGCACCTAGTAATGAAGGAGAGAGCATTTTAGAGATTATTTGAGTAGTTTAGGAATTTATACGCCTCATATTTAATTATGATGTTCACGACTCTAAGAAATTGTAAGTACAAGTTTATTTAGTAATGATTATTGTACCAGGAGAATACAACGGACATAATAGCAGATTTTTACTAGAAGATTGTTTGTAATTTTATGAATACTTTGAATTTGGTTTTGCTTTCGAATATTTTAATGAGGGTTGGTTGAATTCAGGGGTGTATGTTTTATACTGTAGAATAAATTCTTTAGCAAGGATAGTTCAAGAACTGAATGTAATAGTTTCTCGGATTCCAATGGGAATGGGGAAGAGTTGGAAATTATTTGCAGAGATCCGGTGCGCACTATGGTGGTGTTGAGGAAGTAAGGCTCTTAGCAGAAGTGAGGTTAGAGAGTCCCATTTAGACTCTCGATGATATTTAATGATTGTATTGTTTAACGTTGTGACTAACGAGCGGTATAAATGACATGAGTAATGCGAAATCTTCTTAACATGGCGTATGACGTAGATAAGGGGACACGTTTTGAGTTGCAATGAGAAGGAAAATATATAAATTATATTCATTAGGGAATATATGGTGATGGTATAAAATAATGGAGGTTCATGACAATCAATTTATGCAATGTTTAGCTAATAATGCGGCGCCGCAAATAGATTTCGCACTTTTTTTCTTGCTTTTTTGCATTCATGATATTATAGGTTGTGCTGACATATTGTGGTTAGAGAACGATACTTATGTGTTTTTTGTTATCCTAGGAGGGGTTTAGCTGATATTTTAGAGTAATTTTGTGATGGCAGAAGAATATGACTTATTTAGTAGAGAGGGAGAGGTCCTTTTATGACACACGCAATGAAGAAGTTAAAGGAACGGTTCAGATTGGAGAAGAAATGAGTGTTGTTATTTTTATTAAAGACGATTGGTTTAACATAGATTCAATAACACGACGAAGTATGGGAGATAAAAAACGCAAAGTTATATCCCAGATGTAAGGTTTTTAGTTTAAGTGGGATAAATGTTATTAATAAGGGCTTAGAGAGCGAGTTCGAGGAAATTCAAGAAAGAAATTGTAACGGTTGCTGGCGGGGATATAAGAGACTAAGTACGGAGAATATGGTGACTTTGCGAGGAAGAAGGGATACGTGTGGTAGTTAGGTTTTGAAAGTTAAGTGATATTTTAGGGATTCTAATATCGGTTTAAGAATAGCAAGATTGGTATTGCAACCATCAGCAGGGGAGGAATTTGTTGTCCAGATGGACAAATAGTGTATTCAGGAGCTTAATAGATTCATCTGTCTCACCCGTTTAGCGCTCTGGTTGTGAGAATCGTTAACTCTTTTGTGCAGTGTTATCAGCTCTTTTATTTGGCGGGGGTGTGAGAGGGTTGCTTGGGGTGTTTGAACGAATTACCAATGAAAGCGTAGAGACAGGATTATATGAGGTGAATGGTGAGACGTTTATTTGAAACCAAAATATTAACTGTCACCTTCAATCCTATACAAACAAAAGACATCTAATAGGAATATTGCGCTACGCACAGTACAAAATAGACAACATGGTAGAAGCACCGACAATATTCATAATAGGAGTTCTTTAGTAGAGATTGGAACCAGATGTATACAACTTAAGTAGGGAAGAAATAAGTTTCTATAGCTGATCCTCATGGTTACAGTCACAATATTTTTTGATAAAATACTTTAAGGACTGCAGCAAGAGTTTAAGATTTGGACAGGATTTGATAATGGCAAGGAAGAGTTATATACTTATCAGCTGACTCACTAGGGATTGTGTCCATATCCACTTGAAAGGTGTATAATAATCATAACGAAGACGAAGACTTAGAGAATCTTACAATTGAGTTGATTAGAAGGATAACACTAATTGATTTATTTTATCTTTGAGAGGTATTTTTTAAATTACTAAATATTAAATATATTTTTTTTTTTGAAAATTTTGAACATTTTACCAAAGATTTTATATTTTAATTTTGATAATATTTATAATATTAATTATTAGTTTAAACTAATAAGTTTGTATATTATTAGATAGTAAGTCATATAAAGTGTTTTTTATGTTAATATAAAAGCGACGTTTTTGAGTTTTGTATAAGTTGATGTGATTAATATAATATCTCTCATACATACACGGAATAAGTTTTATGTTAACTTTGATGAGGCCACCAAAGTTGGGAGTGTTTAGTTAATAAAATGCCTTTTTTCAAATCTATGATTTTCGGTTGAGAATATTTTTTTAAAGATTTCAATTTCTTTCATTGTTCTTTTCATATACTGTTTTTATTTGAGTATTTAAAAAGTAATTACATAAGAATTTATTCTATATAATTTACTTATATTTTAATCGAACTTTATTCCATTAAATACCAACAGATTTAAAACATGTTGCAACAGTTGTACAGAATATTAAAATTTTCGTCTTTTATTGAACTTTACAACATTTAACTGTATCATTTTCCAAAACATTGGTACATTCTATAACCTACCATACACTGGTGTAACATATAACTTTTTGATTTTTTTTTGAATTGCCATACTGCGAAATATTATTTATAACTTTTCCAGTACTGGCAATTTGAAATATAATTGAGAAAAGAAATAACACCTGAGAAGAATACAATTGGTGAAATGAGATCAAAAAGTGGAGAAAAAAGATCTCTTGTAGAACGAATAATATCGAACCCATGAAGAATTCATGATGATTTTTACATCCAAAGCATTCAGGATGTTTCAGTATCAGATTGAAGCTCCATGAGACCATGAGGCATTTCAGGAATTGTTTTTCACTTCGCCAATGTAAAATTTCTTAATTTCTTTGTCCCTCTCCTAAGTGATTTGCCATTATAGCTAAGTTAAGATAGTGCTCCAATACAAATGTTGTACCACTCTCCATGTTGAATATTTATAATGTTATAAATTTATAATTTGGGGCAGTCTGAAAAAGTCCGATTTCTTAATTGTATAAAAACCCCATATAAATAAATATAAAAGGAATTAAAAAATAATTAGTATAAAAATTTTTTAATTATTTGGGACAAAAATAAATTTAATGTAATAACCATTTTATTTTATAATATTCTCACGATATTAGTAATTCTTGCACGGTTATTCGCCAATTATTTTTCCCACTTGCGCAATAGTATTTTCATATTAAATTTTCTTTTGCATAAACGTTGATATTTTGTAACAATTTACAGGATACCCATCCTGTTGCTAAAGCAAAAATAAGATTTCGATAAACATCTAATGGGTATAAAAGGAAGGGATCAGGAGCTAGAGCTCATTATGCCGACAACCTCAACTACTATACAAAAGAAAAAAAAACGATGTTAAATCATAATTCCATCAGTGAAATGAAAGCGAATTAAAATAAACTTTGCAAAATTATCCGAATAATTTTTAACTATGATAACAATAAATTGTGAGACAATAAGATTCATTATAAAACTTACGCAAACATTTTTCGAATTAAAATTGTAAGCATGTCTATAAACAGATAAATGGTTTTTTAAAGTATTTTATATAGAATGTAAGAAATTTTTTTGGAAATAAAAAAATCAACAAAAAAGTTTTAATAAATTTATTACCTAAATCTATATGAAATTTTTGGAGGAAATACCTATCGGTGTTTCAGATGAGCAGCATTATAGGTTTCGTGAGAGCTGGTAGAAAATGATCCAGAATAAAAATAGACTTAAGAATAATGTTGCTTTTGTTGAGAATTAAGAAATAGAATTTAACTTATTTTTAAGAGAAGAATATTTTCTGAGAGTGAAATTATTATATTAAAAGTAATCTATATGTTGGAAGCGAAATTTAAATATTATGCTTTCAGTGCTTCCCACGCCCGAGATATAAATTAGGTAAAAGTAATTTTTCATTTTTCTTTGGGTTAATAACGAAAGACTTTATGAATAAAGAGTTTTTCGAGGAATAAAAATTAAACTGCAGTATAAGATTATTGTATATAATGTAGATATATTCATTGTAATAAGAATAATTTTATACTGTATTTAAAATTTTACAAGATTTTATTTTGTTTAACTTTAAGAAATTTTCGTAAATGATAGTGGTAGCAATCAACTCTCCCCTCTAGGATGGCGCAAGAAATTCTGAATTTTATAACCTAAAGATTTACTCATTTCAAGAAATCATTTTTTTAATGCTCACTTTGTGATTTAAAAACAAGATTTTAATAATATTTACTATTATATATCTATGAATTCGCGTCGATTTAGATGAAAAATGCCCAACAATGAGATAACGAGTTCTCACATATTGTTGGGGAAGGTTCGCTCAACCTCAGTATCAGTAGACGATGCAGTGTGTGACCTATTTTCTCATTAATCTATCATATTTGAGAAAACTTTTTAAAATTGTTTCAATAGTTTTCAAGAAAAATTATATTTTAATATATTGCATTTAAAAATTTATTTAGGCTTTTGGTAATCTTAGTAGTGGCTTGAAATATTCTCTTTTCTTGAAAACATTTCAGAAAAATTTGTTGCCTCCTAAAATTTCGAAAGCATTTAGTTGTAGAGCTCATACACATAGGGGCGTCTCGAAGATAAATATGAAATCATTGACCTGACTATCCCTACTGGTTGTAATAATAAAGCACATCAAAATTAATAAATATTCATCACAGATAATGGAAATGTAAATTCATTTAACTCATACCTATATAACTCACAAAATCAGAAAATATAATAAATAAAGAATAATAAAGTAATGAGTGAAGAATAATGTAGAATATCACTAGTTTTAATATCTTTTTTAAGTAAGTTTAATATATTATATGAATTATGAATAAGATGGAAGAATTAATATATAATAATAGAGTCTAAATAGATATAATAATAACCATATGAGAGTGAAAGTAAATAATAATGAGTGAAATAACAAATTATTAATAATAATATATGAAAGAAAAGAATTGGAAACTCTGTTTCTTAGATACACCACTATTGGGTCTAGACGATTGCCCGTAAGTGCTGAGTCTCATCTTTAGCGGTCACGAGAGCCTCATACTTACGTCATTTTCTATGGGTAGGTCTAATTTGAGCGTGAGAAAAGTATATTTAATCACATAAACTTACATGACTATGTCGTGAACCAGGCGAGTCTGGGCCCCGATGAGAAACAATCCATTTATATATTCTCTCGAGGTGACCCTCCGGTGATGCTCAGGGAACTATCAGTCAAATTATGTGACACAGATGTAGTGGTATGTAACCCTGTTAATGCTAAGCCTGTGTCATATTAGCTCATGTTCGTACTTATGAATGGTTGATCTAGGAAATGAAAGCAAGGATCTAGAAAGGGAAAACAAGGATTTGTGAAAGTCAATCAAGGATATAAGGGAAAGAAAACAAGGATCTAGAAAAAGAATACAAAGTATCTAATAAATAGAAAACAAGTACCTAGAGAAAAAAAACAAGAATTTTGGAAAAAGAAAAGAAACTCATTGGATCTTACATATCCCTTGACTAGTTGATTAATAAATGAAAACAAAATAATATGATGTATTCAAAATCCTTTTTAGTTCATTTAAGTATTTTCAGAAGGTTTAGTGTTTTTACTCCGCTCACTGCCACTTTTTAGTACTTTTAGCGATTTTGTGTATTTATATTATTTTTGTTCTTTAACATTTATAGTATTTTTTTGAGTATTTTTCGTATTTTTAAATATTTTAGTATTTTTAAGTAGTTTTAAATATTTTTAGTAATTTTAGTATTTTTTTGAGTA
>JABUQX010074708.1:25000-27438 GCA_015478945.1 Trachelipus rathkii | reverse complement strand
TGAGAAGGAATTTATAAATTATGAATGGATTTTTCAACACAGGGAAAAATCTCATAAGATCACGAGATACAGATGGAATCAAAACACCGAAAGTTTTGACTTCAAAAATCCATTATAGATTATTTCACGTAGTCGGATTACAGAAAGTATGTGTATGTTAAAGATGCTTCCTTGTGAGTCAGTTTTGAACTCGGATCATAGATTGGGTGGTTGCCAGACTGAGGGTACAGGAAACAAAGTGGCGGTTGGAGAAAAAAGGAAAATGATTAAAGTTGAAGCAATATTTTCAGGGAGGGAAGAGAGCAGGAGTATGTGGAGAAATAATGAAAAGTTACGAATGTGGAGGCAACAAACATGAATTTGGCCAGCAAATTATTAGTGAAATCCGCGGAAGCAAACGGGCGTGGGGTGTGAAGGTGGATATGGAGGAAACGAGGAAGAAACACACTATGTGGTGGAAAATGAAGATGTGAAGAGAGCAGTAGGTGAAAAGAACAAGAAATGAGAAGGTGGTTGATGGGGAAGAACAGAACAGAAGAAGAGCTGATATGTGAATTAGCAGAAACGAGCAGAGATAGTTGAAGGAAGTGAGGCAAAAGGCTGATGGCGGAAAGGATGGCAAAAGAATTGGGAGAGGATGCAGAGGGAGAAAGAAGATTTTCAAGCTGGCAAAAACATATAAAAATCAAAGAAAAAGCTTTATAGTATCAAAAATAAAGGGGAGGTACTTACAGCACAGGAAGAGGTTACAATGAAAGTGGACTGAATATTTTTTGGGAACTAAATGTCGAAGAGCGGGAGGATGGTGGAAGAGGGAGCAATATGTGGGAGAGGAGATGGAAGGGTGAATCCGATAACGAATGGGAGGAAATGAGGAGGCTTGTGTCAAAATGAGAAAGGAAAAAGCGGCCGGGCGAAGATGGATTGCCGAATATTGAGAGTTCGATCAAGGGAAGGAAGGAGAAGAATTGAAAGAAGAAAAATAGTGGAACTTTTTAATAAATGTTTGGATGGAGGGTGTAGTTCGCAGTAGATGGGGAGAATAATGTTTTGCCATATCAGGGAAAAGGGATACTGGAGATTGTGGAAACTATAGAGGAATAGCTTTATTGGATCAAGTATAACGAAAGTGTAACGAAAGAATTTTAGAAAGAAGATTAAGAGGAGCGATAGAGATACAGTTGGGAGAGGAACAATATTGGTACAGGAAGGGCAGGAGTACTTCGGATCTGTTGTTTGCTTTTAGAATAGTGTTGGAGAAAGAGCGGGAATTTATAAAACAGCATATATAGCCTTCTTGGACTAAGAAAGGCTTTTGACTCGGTACCCAGAGCCAGACTTTGGAGTAATGTCTGGGGGAAGTTTACGAGTGGCAGGAAAGACTGAGGAGAGCAATAAAAAGCTTGTATAGCGTTTGTGAGTGTAAACGTGAGAACTGGATGTCAGAATGAGAAATGGTTTGAGGTGGGGACGGAAGTCAGACAGGGTAGTGTCCTGTCCCCCTACTCTTTATAGCTTACTTAGATGTAGTCATCAAGAAAGGTTAAAGAGGATTACGAATCTGGATGGTAGAGTAATGGTGTATGCGGATGGATTTGGCATGGTTGGAAGTTGGGAGGAGGGAGTTTTGAGAGGCTTATGGAAAGCTTTGACAGAAATTTGAAGGAGATTGGTTTAGAGATGAATACGGAAAGAACAGTGATAATGAGAGTGGGTAGAGTGGGTGAGGGGTGGTGTAGATCGTCATTGATGATGAAGATTTGAGAAATGTGGATCAGTTTGTTTACCTGGGTGGCGTATTTACAAGCAAAGGGAGGATGTGTACGGGAAATGGAGGCAAGAATGGAAAAAATACGGAAGAACAATGAGAGCGGTTATCATCCAATTATGAAGGATCGGGTGATAGATATAAAAGTGAAAAAGATTATATATTTAATAGCATACTGGTACCCACATTGGCATATGGAGCAGAAACATGGATCATTACAACAAGGGAGGAAGAAAAGGATCGAAGCTGCTGAAATGAAGGTGTTGAGGACGATAGTGGGAAAGACGAGGGAGAGATAGAGTGAGAAACGAATGGGTCAGAGAGAGAAGTTGGTGTGGTGCCTCGTGTTGAACAGGATAGATTCCAAGCGAGGACTGAGATGGTGGGGCAATATAGTAAGGATGGCCGGGAGAGCGAGTCCGCAAGTAGGTGGTGTGGTGGTGGAGAGTGGAGGGAGTAAGGCGGAGAGAAGACCGAGGGAAGATGGAAAGATTGCGTGGAGAGAGCCTTGAGAAAACATGGACTGCCCGCGATGCGGCCAGCTGAGTGGAGGATGGGGTACTTCTGGAAAGGACTGCGTGGAAATCGATGTTGTCTCCGCTGACAGGCCGTAGGCCTCCCTGAGGGAAGACGTAAGAACATATATATACATATATATAGTTATATATAT
>JABUQX010074708.1:0-20000 GCA_015478945.1 Trachelipus rathkii | reverse complement strand
TTACACCCAATCTTATAGTTGCCAATGCCCAATGAAAATTAGCACAAAAATAAAACTCCCATTTTCAAATAATAATTAAAAATAATAATAATAAACATTAAGTAACAAAAATTGGCTAGATCAACTGCAAAAGGTCCAATACACATTATCTATATGAAATTAGTTGTCATAATTAAGAAATTCACCATAAAATATGGTGTGGGCAGATTTTTTTTTTTGAAAATTTTCAAAGTTTTTTTGGTTCAATTTTTTTTTCCTTCCAGGTATTCCTCAAAAAGATGTTGAAAAAAGACCTCTTAAATTTGTGTAAAAAAATATGTAAAACTAATGAAGTTATTCGGGATATACTAGAATGTGGGCAAAATTTGCCCACACCGTACGCGCGCGCGACCCTTATAAATTTTTAAAATAATAATAATAATAAACATAAGTAGCTAAAGTATTGTTTTTAGTACTAATCTAGGAATATATCTATCAAATTTGAAGAGATTTCGCTGTATAGTTTTTTGTTACAGCCAATCTTATGATTGTCATTGGAAAATAACACAAGAAAAAAACACCCATTTTTCAAATAATAATTAAAAATAATAATAATAAACATTAAGTAACAAAAACTGGCTAGATCAACTGCAAAAGGTCCAAATACACATTGATCTATATGAAATAGTTGTTCAAATTAAGAATTACCGTAAAATATAGTGTGGGCAGATTTTGCCCACACCGTACGTGCGCGTATGCCAAACGGATCCGTACGCGCGAGGGTTAAGGGGTTACTTACATACTTACGTGCTTAAGCAAATGTTTTTTTAAAATACTTTTATAATTACTTTCATAGCTGCACTCAGAACATTTAAATAACTTTTTTTTTTTTTTTATTTCCACTCCTCGAAGGGAGGTGTTTATCCCTCATCCGGGTCCAAACCTCAGACCTAAGGATGGAGGATTTTGTATTACCACCAGCACCCTGAAACATGTGCCTGACAGTCGCTTAACACTGGACCCTATATTCTTCCGCGGAGCCCACATGGATTCCCTCCAAGGCAGGAACAAGTCACCATCCATGCACGCGTCACCCAAATTCTCATTCCGTTCGTGAGTACCCGGTCACCCCGAGCTGTTCAGATTCCTCGCCCGAGACACCGACTCGTCGGAACTGGTCTCGCTAAGAACGTTTCAAGCATAGTTTCCAAAGCACCCGGTTTTCTCATCCCATAATTGCTGAGTACTCAAATGAATGAGTCACAGGAGATTCCACTCTCCATCAGCGGGATTCGAACATTGGACACCGCGTCGCAGCGTAAACAATAACCGGACGCTCTAACCACTACGCCATCCACGTCCCCAAAAAAACCCAGCCCAACAGCGTAAGCGAATCAGTTTGACGTACGGGGAATCGAACTTTCACTGCTCGGGGGACTAGCACTGAGAGACGAAAGAAAAGGATTTCGGGGAGAGGCAGATGCGCGGAAGAGGCACATCCGAAAACCTATGGAAGGGTGAGAAGCATCCGCCTCTGGAAAACGGAAATGCCACCACACCACCCCAGTGCACAATGAACCGGAGTTGCTGGTTTCTTCTCCAGACCATTATATCATTTCTCTCGAAAATTCGAGGTGTACCGAAATTTATTGATATTGATGATGGATCCAGTGAACTGTGGCAAGCATTTCACAAACCTGACAGCCCACCTAATGGAGGGTCTGGTTTGGGTGTTAGTTGTTTCTTCGCTCTAGGACACTGCAGGGCAGTTTAAGTGTTCTTTCTGATTACACTCATAGCTGCACTCAGCACATTTAAATAATTTTATATTTTCGTGATTAAGCATGTGTATTCTTATGTATTTCTTCTGATTACATTCATAGTTACATTCAGAACATTTAAATAACTTTGTATCTCGATGAGTAAGCATGTGACTTTTTAAGTCTCCTTTTCGATTAGACTCATAGCTGCACTCGGAACATTTAAATAACTTTGTATCTCGATGCTTAAGCATGTGCAGTTTTAATCTCCGTTCCGATTAACACGCATAGTGCACTCAAACATTTAATAATTTTATATTTTCGTTATTAAGCATGTGTATTCTTATGTCTCTTTTCCGATTACATTCATAGCTGCACTCAGAACATTTAAATAACTTTGTATCTCGATGAGTAAGCATGTGCTTTTTTAAGACTCCTTTCCGATTACACTCATAGCTGCACTGAACATTTAAATAATTAATATTTTTGTGATTAAGCTGTGATCTTTTTAATGTTGCCTTTATGATTACATTCATACTTGCACTCAGAACATTTAAATAACTTTGTATCTCGAGGTGCTTAAGCATTGTTGATCTTTTGAAGCTTCTTTCCGATTTACATCATAGCTGCACCAGACATTTAAATAACGTTATGTATCTCGATGCTTAAGCATGTGCCGTTTAAAGTTTCCTTTCTGATTACACTTCATAGCTGCACTCGAAACATTTAAATAATTTAATTTTCTGATTAAGATTGTGTATTGCTTATTGTTCCATCCGATTACATTCATAGCTACACTCGGAACATTTAAATAACTTTGTATCTCGATGCCTAAGCATGTGCCGTTTTAAGTCTCCTTTCTGATTACATTATAGCTGCACTCAGAACATTTAAATTTGACATTTCCCATGTGTAATTTTAAGTTTCTTTTCTGATTACACTCATAGCTGCATTCAGCACATTTAAATAATTTATATTTCGTGATTAAGCATGTGTATTCTTATGTATTTCTTCTGATTACATTCTATAGTGACATCAGAAACATTAAAAAACTTTGTGTCTCGATCTTAAGCTGTGCCGTTTAAGTTTCCTTTTTTGATTACATTCATAACTACAATTGCTCACATTAAATTTCTTCATGTATTATTACTTGTTTTTTTAAACTGCCGTTAAACGTTAAAAACTAAAATACGAAATATTTGCAAACTGAGGTTTTTCCGATATTCTTTTTCGCTTGAATCTTGGCTGCTGATGCTTTGAGGTCTTCTTCTAAAGAACTTTTGAGTTTAGGAATCCTTTCCTACTTACCATCATCGATTGTTAGGGCTGTACAAAAAAAAAAATTAATATGAATGGAAGAAGAAAAAAACAAATACTTTTTAGAAAATATTTAGTCATCAAGAAATGATTTCCTTTTAAATACTTTGTCTTTAGGCAAGAACAAGTTTCAACATTTAACCATAAGAAAAGTAAATTGTAAATGTAAACAACCAAAGACCCAAAAAAAAAAAAAAAAAAAAAAAAACTTTTAATTTAAAATAATATTAGACTAAAATTTAATAACAAATTCAAAGCAAGTCAATCTGTCATATATTATATATATATATATATATATATTATATTAATTTTATATATATATAAATATATTATATATATATATATATATTTATATATATATTTATATATAAAAAATATTATTAATATATATATATATTATATATATATATATATATATATATATATATATATATATATATATATATAATATATATATATATATATATATATATATAATATATATATATATATATGATATTGACAAAATAGATTTCAAAAACTGCTATTATTCATATATTTATCTGACAAATGCCCTTATAAAATTACACACTTTTTGAAAATTTATACTTTATTACTACAAACAGACAAATATTTTCACTTCAACATAAACAAACATATAATATATACATTATAACTTTATTCCCACTAGCTTTCGCCGGCTTCAACACGGCCTCTTCAGGTGAGATAGAACAGACAAGAAGCCTCTAGTTCCCAGGATTCCAATAAGTTAAGGAGTTTATGGATTAGGGGGTTGTTGATTATTCACTTTATTATCGATCCTATTGTAAAATATTGTGTTTTTCATTATTAAATTCTGTGTGGCATCTATGTTTACTTCACCCGCTATTGTATTAAAGTGCTACTGTCTTTAATACAGAATGACTCGATCAGTTTCCTTTTGTTGTTATCAGAGACAAAAATTATAGGTTGCATGTTATCAATATTAATTTTATGGTTAAAACTTCTCCTGTGCTGGGTCAATGCTGAATTTAGGTTATCAGAGATTAGATCAGATCTATGTTGACATTTGCGCCTCTTCAAATCTATAGTTTCTCCAATATATATATCTGTACAATCATGACAGGGAATACTATAAATACATTGTCCACCAACGACATTGTTAAATTTATTAGGCTTTAGAACTTTTTTAAAAGGTAAAGAATTTGATGGGGTTGTAACAATATTTTTTGGCAATATTCTTTTAACATAATTAGGAAGAGGATACGGGACTGATAGATAGGTGATATTCTCTTCCTGACGTGCTGGGTTATGGTCATGGTAGAACTTATCCTTTGCTTTCTTCAATGCTTTGTTAATAATAAAGAACGAGTATTATAAGGTTTCAAATGTTTTAAACAAAAAGTCAAACTCTTCATTTAACGTTGATGGGGAACAAATTCGCAATGCACGTAAAAACAATGCAGAAAGGGTTTGTACAATACAAATTTACTTCAATTTACTGTTGATATTCCTAACAATAAATCGTTGCCTTATCTGGACACTTTGGTTGACTGGCATTCTAGTGACATTTTAACTTTTTCAGTATATAGGAAACCGACGGCGGATATCAATTACATACATTGGTATTCTTTTCATTCCAATAATACAAAAACTGGTACCATTTCTGCATAGTTTTTACGTGCAGGTTCAATCCCAGCAGTGTGAAATTACTAAGGGTTATTTTTCAATACCTATCCACACTGCGAGATGAATTGTAGCGTTGTTTCTTATCAGTATATAATATTATTATATATATATATATATATATATATATATATATATATTATATTTATATATATATATATATATATATATTTATATATATATTATATATATATATATAATTTTGGATTTTAAATTTGATTTTAATGAGTCTTATTTTCCTATATTTTGAGATATTTGAGTAAACATTTATTCAATAATACTGGTAGGTAGTGTAAATACTGTGTATGAATATCTACACAAGGCAACCATTATATTCTTGTTAAAAGTTGCGGCTTATGGTTTGTAAAATAAATCAAGTACAAGTTTATAAACGGTCGCCTCATTAATAGAAATTCTTGAATAGATGATTTTTCTCACAGGGTACACTTCTTCGTACCTGACCAGATTTTTTTTTAAGTTAATTTTCTAATAAATAATCAAAGAGAGGTATATACAAGACCAAATATTATGTCCTGTCACGGGAAATCCATTTCTTTACCCTATAATTACCAGCAGGGTGTTACTTTATATCCTTGACACGTGTGTAGCCTAAAATGGTAGAATCAGATTTCGCCTTTTAAAGTTGCAGCAAATAATTGGTCTTTTATTTTATATTTTTCAGATTCGGACAAATGAGAAAATTGGCATAAAGAATCAGCATAAGAAAAATAGAAATATAACTCCAGGATATCAAAACGACGTTCTTCCAATTTTTAAACTTTTACTTGTATTAAAAATAGTAAAATATTTCTTATATCAGAGTTTCCTTATTTCAAAAATAAATAATAAATATTCTTTAACAGCTGTATCTCTCTCATGTGCTAAGTGAAAACTTTCGCCCCCCCAATAACATTAGTATTATTGTATTCAATTAAAAAATCACAAGCGCTGTTGCAAGATATTAGTACGAACTAGTAATCAACGGAATTATTAATAAAACTGCAAATATGACACAAACCAGAAATAATGGAGGTAAAACTAAAACTAAAACTGATAATAGAGGGAGGGATGATAGCATCGGCGACGAATCTTTTACAAATAGTCAGGTAGAAGCCCTCCTAGCTACTCCCCCTCCCCCACCCTCTCCTCTTTCTCAACTTAACCTGGAAAACTCCGACTCACAGCTGACCCTAAGCGCCCTACAAAATGAATTTGCTCAATTTAAAACTGCATTTGCTGAATACCAGAAGCAGAAGGAAGATGAAATTACAAACCTAAAAAACAGAATTCGAATACTGGAGAATGATAGGAATGCGACCACCCCGTCTGACACTGAGCTAGCAGAAATAAAAGAAACAGTTCAGATCATTACGGAATCCCAAGAAACATTACAGCAGGAGCAAGTAAAAAATGTTTGCGTGATCACAGGTCGGGGTTTGCCTAATGGGTTTCAGCATGAAGATTGCAAAAGGACCCTTACAGAAGTTATTGAAAGAAAACTAAAAATAAAACTAAATCCAAACTCAGTTACAGAAGTTTATCGTCTTGGGAAACTAAGAACTGGTGAAAGGATAAGTGACACGAGACCGATCAGATTTAAAATGAATGAAGAGGGCCTCAAATCAAAACTGATATCTGCCTGTATTGAAAACAAACCAAATGTCTACTTAAACGAGTTCTTAATTCCAAGAAATAAAGAACTTTTAAAAAGAGCTTTAACCATACGTAAGAAATCTTATGCACTCATGCTTCTTCAAAAATGGCACGCTTAATATTAAACAATCGGCTTCCAGTTCTGCAATTAAAATTAAGTCCAATGAGGAGTTGAATGAATATCTCAATAATGCAAACTCCCAAGTGCATGAATAAAATCAAGGTTTTCAAATGTTATAAAAAGAAGTGGTAACAAGTTTATTATGTTCAGTCTATTATTCTTATTTATTATTATTATTATTATTATTATTATTATTATTATTATTATTATTATTATTATTATTATTATTATTATTATTATTATTTTTGTTATGATTAGTGTGTGTGTGTGTCTGTCTGTCTGTGTGTGTGTGTGTGTGTGTGTGTGTTATTATTATTATTATTATTATTATTATTATTATTATTATTGTTATTGTTATTGTTATTGTTGTGTTGCAATTAGTAGACCCCTTTCAGATACTAGGGAAATTATTTTGTTATTATAATTAATTGCTATATTGTAGTTGTGTGTGTGTGTGTTATTGGCTATTATTATTATTATTAATGTTCTTATTTTTATTAATATAATTATTACTATTATGTGTGGTTATAATTATTACTATTATTTGGGCTCAATGGACGAAAACGTCCCCCTAGTAGCCCTTTTCTCATCTATATATTCCTATGTATTAATATTATTATGCAAGCATAACTATGCATTATAATATAGTGAGTGTTATTATTATTGTGTGTGTGTGTATTATTATTATTATGTTATTATTGTTATTTTTATTGTGTGTGTGTGTGTGTGTGTGTGTGGCTGTGTGTGTGTGTGTGTGTGTGTGTGTGTGTGTGTGTATTATTATTATTATTGGTAATGGTTATTGTGTGTGTGTGTGTGTGCTATTATTATTATTGTGTGTGTGTGTGTGTGTGTGTGTGTATTATTATTATTATTATGCACTAATTTTTAAACGCTATTTTTGTCCTTTTAGTTTTCGACCTTTGGTTCTATTTTAAATAGGAAAAAACATATATAGTAAGTAATTTTGAGTTCTTCAAAAAATGTAAAAAATTAAGAATTTATATGATAAGAATTAAATATAAAATAATATCAAAAAACTATATATGTAAAAAAACATTTCAAATGTGTGCGAGAGCGTTGCCGTGTAACAAATACTCGCGCACTTGAAACGATTAAGTTGTTTGAATAAAGCATACGTGCGTTATAGTAATATATATATATATATATATATATATATATATATATATATATATATATATATATATATATATATATATATATATATATATATATATATATATATATATATTTATATTTATATCTATATATATGACAATATATATATGTATATTAATATATATAGCATAACTCTTTCTTCTTTCACTATTATGTATTTATCATACATGCATATAATATATATATATATAACTATATATATATATATATATATATATATATATAATAATATAAAACTACTTTTAATATATATATATATATAATATATAATAATATATATGTAATAATATATATAACATATAACTTATGTAATATATAATATATATATAATAATAATATATATAATAATCAATAATAATATAATATATATATATATATATATATATATATATATATATAATATATATATACATATATATCTCTCTTTATATATATAATATATATTTATATATATATATATATATATATATATATATATATATACCAGCCTCTAGAAGATGGCATAATGTAATAATATGTATGTATATATGTATAATATATATCATCATCATAATAATAATATCTACATATATATATATCTATATAATGTATATATCTATATAAATGTATATAATAAATGTATATGTGTATAACCTATTGTATCTATATATATATATATAAATAACATATATATATATATATATATATATATATATATATATATATATATATATATATATATATATATATATATATATATATATATATATATATATATATATGTATATATAATATATAATAATATATATATCATATAATATATATATAATATGTATATATATATGTATATATATAACCAATATATATCTGCTATCACTATATATATATATAGATGTATATATATATATGTTATATATATATATATATATATATTTGGGTCCCCTTGAGGGGGTGCTGAGCCCCAAAATCTTGAAAATGGACATAGAAAGCTGAATTTTGGTGAGTGGATAGAAGAGAACGAATGAAATAGAGTACTGAGGGTTTAAGATTATATAAAGGGTTCCTTTTAGGGGTACTGAGCTCACAAACCTTTGAGAATGGACGGCGAGAAAGCTGAAATTTGGGCAATGAATGAGATAGGAGAGAGGATAAAAGATCATAATAGAATTGCTACGAGAAAGTATGAATTATATAGGGGTCCCCGTTAAGGGGTTGTTGTGCCCCAAAACTTTGGAAATGGACGTAGAAATCTGAAATTTGGTGAGTTAATAGAAAAGAACGAATTAAATAGAGTACTAAGGTTAAATTAAGTGTCTGAGCAAAAAAAAAATACATATAGTATTTTACATATTTTGAAATCATAGTATTAAAAATATTTACGCACATATGTACAGCAAGCGCAGCGATTGAAGTGAGCAAAGCGCCAATGCAGGCGAGCGTAGCTCGCGCTTTTCAAACAAGCGCGAACGTTCGCATTCAAAGTCGTGTTGCGACGTTGCTGTGTGTGTGTGTGTGTATTAATATTATTATTATTATTATTATTATTATTGCTGTGTGTGTGTGTGTGTTATTATTATTATTCATTATTGTGTGAATATTATTATTATTATTATTATTATTATTATTATTATTATTATTATTATTATTATTATTATTATTATTATTATTATTATTATTATTATTATTATTATTATCATTATTATCGTGTGTGTGTGTGTGTGTGTGTGTGTGTGTGTGTGTGTGTGTGTGTGTGTGTGTGTGTACTATTATTATTATTATTATTATTGTTATTATTATTATTATTATTATGCAGCAGCAGCAGCAGAATAAATATTTTTTGAAGAGAATGAAAACAAAAAAATTACCTTATTATTTTCTATTAAAGGTTATGAAAATTGGCTCTCCATAAAATAAGGCACAATATTCATGTTTCTATTTCAATTCAAAGAGTTACAAGATTTATTTCGTTTTACATATAACGACTAATTTTAACTATAAACTGTGCAATTTCAACATTTTTTTCCAAATTGCGATTTTAATTATGAAAAGTAAAACTTAGTAAAGTTTAATAGCTTAAAATTGAAAAAAAACTGGAAGTCATTAATATAACATGACAAAAAAAAAATTAATAATTAATCAATATTAGAAATTTAAATTTGTTTTGACTTACGCATCGTGTAACCGTAAAGTTCGACACACCATTTACCTCGTGTCATCTGAAAGAGGATACCATGATTCAGCACGTTTGGATATCCACGGAATATTTCTTGAAGTTATTTATTCTTTCCCTTATATATATATATATATATATATATATATATATATATATATATATATATATATATATATAATAATATAACTAATATCTGTATATAATATGTATGTAATATGTATATGCACGATCATATATAGCCATATATATATAATATATATATATATATATATATATATATATATATATATATATATATATATATATATATATATATATATTTTTTATATATAGATAGATATATATAATAATAATATATTTAAGTAATAATATGATAATTACAATAATAATAACAACAACCAACTAATATATATATAATATATATATATACTATAATATATATATATACACGGTATATAATATATATATATATAACATATATATATATATATATATATATATATATAACTGTAGCCATTACATCTGAAACATGCAAAACCGTCTGGCTTTCTATATTATAGTAAACATATAGAAATCAACCACCTAATTTAAGTTGCGCACACAGGGTGCATTTGGGAAAGACTCATTTTGCTATATCAAGGTGAGCGCGGAACACGTTCGAGAAATCACGTACACAGGTTGTATAGTTTAAAGTAAAATGGTGTTATAAGTGATACTAACTGGGATTGAATTTACAGTTATTTATTGAAGAGTTTGTACAGCTAGTTTGCAATAAGGTTGCGTAAAACTGCATTTAAGGTCATCAAACCCCCTAAGCTGGGTAAGTAAACTAATTATTTTATAAAGGTTAAAATTAAATAGGAAACTTGCTGTCATTTTTGTATAAAGTTTGTTAAAATCAGGAGAGAAATGGAATAACATTGGTATTAAGGTTGCTAAAGTATTAAAATTGGTTAACACTGGAATAGTTTGAACTAAAAGTAGGAAGTGATGTTAAAATTATGATCGAGGAGTTAAGATGGAAAATGTGAATAGTCAATTGATAGCATATTTTAAGGTAGATTTTGAGGTATTTTCATGAGGTTTGAGTTAAGAAATTAATATTGAAGTGTATATTGCTATTTTTCGTGATTAAGTTACCACCGGATTTGTACCAGGTTGTTTTAAATAGGAGACTGTTATTAGAGTGTTATCAGGTTATTTTGTGGACATTTGTCACTAGTAACCCGGATCATGAGGTTTGAGGAAAAATGGAAAGTAAGGTTAAGGTTGAGTTTGAGATCTATATTGGAGGTAAAATGACGAACGTAGAAGTGATTTAGGATAGTAAACCTCAAGCTGGTAAACGGGCAGTTTAAAAGCCGTTATGTGACAATTAGAGTTATTACGAGTGGTAGGGTTAAATTGTGCGAGAGAGAATAGTGTGTGTACAAGGGGTAGAAAGATTATTATTATTATTATTATTATTATTATTATTATTATTATTATTATTATTATTATTATTATTATTATTATTATTATTATTATTATTTATTATTATTATTATTATTATTATTATTATTATTATTATTATTATTATTATTATTATTATTATTATTATTATTATTATTATTATTATTATTATTATTATTATTATTATTATTATTACTTTACAGCAGTTCGTAAAACAAACGTTGTGCTTAAAACTTGAAAAAACAATTAACTTTATTATTTTAAAGATGGAAAACATTTCCCTTATGTAGAAAACAAATTATGTTTTTATTATTTTGCTATTATTATTTTTCATATTATTTTAAAGATTGAAAAATAATTATTATTGTTTTATTTTAAAGATTGAAAAATAATAATTATTATTTTATTTTAAAAACTGAAATACAATTTGTTTTTATTTTTATTTTTATTTTTATTATTTGGATTTCTTTTTCAAATATTATTATTAATATTATTATTATTATTATTATTATTATTATTATTTTTATTATTATTATTATTATTATTTTTAGTGTATTTATATTTATTGTGTGTGTGTGTGTTATTGGCTATTGTGTGTATATTTATGTATTATTATTGTTATTATTATTATTATTATTTTTTTAAGGTTGAAAAACACTTCGCATATGTACAAATTTCACAAAATATGTTTTATTAAAAGTTATTTAAAATTTTAATAAAAAGCACGTTTTATGGACCCTAACTCCACAAGACATGCCGTCCGCTAGCCCAGAGGGGTTGCATTCAGCACCCTGTTTCGCGTTTGAACCTTAGCGCTTTTCGTCTTTACGTCTTTAGGGTATGTAAAATATGTTTTACACACCCAAAAGACGCAAGTCCATAAGGTCGTTTAACAAATAGACCGGAAGTGACCCACTCCCCTCCTCTAGGCGGAACGGTTTTACGTTCTTACGTCCTTAGGGTATGTAAAAACATGATTTTACATACCCCAAAGACGTCTCTCAGCAAAGTATATGACCAAGGGGAAACGTCCCTCATCCTGTCATGCTTTACTGCTTTACTACTTTACTGCTTTACTGCTTTAGGGTATGTAAAACATTATTTTACAAACCCTAAAGACGTAACTCAGTAAGGCATATGACCGAGGGGAAACCTCTTTCCTCCTAGCATACGCTGCTGCTTTATTGTTTAACTGCTTTACTGCTTTACTGCTTCACTGCTTCACTATCTCAATTAATAATTGATCACAAACATTTTTTGATTATTGAGACTATATACATCGTAAAATTTCATGAAACTTTTATAAAATTATATACATTTAACTCTTGATATACTTACCATATTCGAACTTCCATTCTGATTGTGTTTAGATGTTTAGAAAAAGATAGAGTAAGTTGTTTGGCGTTGTAATCCTGGCTCTTGCTAATAACTGTTTTTGTCCAGTTTAAAACAGGGTTTAGTTTAAAACACTCCATATTCCACTCTTCAGCGTGCTTACATATACAGAGTAGCTCGTCTGTGCTCATAACAATGCGCTTGGTACAAAAATATGGTGAATGACTAGAACACGTGAAAAAATCAGACCTAGAGGGGTTTCTTTCATGCAAGATTGATATCCCACACACTAGGATCTTGATTTACCATTGTATAATGTCTTGTATAGAGGTGTATCTGTTAAGACGAATAATGATACACACACACACACACGGTAATGCACTTAGTGAAAATAGAACAATTTTAAGACAGAGCACAGAACTTGTTCAACGTTTAACAGCTGAAACGACTATGGTTTTAAAATGAGAACAGACCTATAAGTAATATAACATCCATGTTCAAGCACAGCTTTAAAGAGATAAAGTGTATTTCGTTCACTCACAAGAAAGGCTAAATGGAGATAAGGAATATTTCGTCCAGTTATAGGATAGACGAAAAGGAGATAAGAATGTTTCAGCCAGTCCCAAGAAAGACAAACGTTTCCTCCTTATCAACTCTAAAGGGCTCCCTGAATCAATATGTTTAAGATTAAAATATATTTATTTAGTTTTGTTTCTATGGTGTCTTCATGCGGGGCTAGCGGACGGAGTGTCTGGCTGAGTTAGGGTCCATAAATCGTGTTTTTTATTAAAATTTTAAACTGAACTTTTAAGTAAAATATAAGTCGTATATATTCAGTTGTAATAGAATGTGTAAGGGGGACTACTCTCAATCGTCGACAGAAAAATGGTCGGAAGAGAAATTGCGAAGGGCATTCAACAAAATTTCCCCTTGTACACAAAATGCCGAAAAATAATTTTCAAATTATCTGGCTACTCGTCCAACCGACCCATTTTCCGGTCAATTTATAAGTCAAACAGGAATTGTAAAGACAAACTTTCAACTACCAAAGAACAAGATCAAACTGAATTACTCTTATGACCTTTCGTACTTTGGCAACTTTACAGCCACTACAATATAATATACTGTATATCAGTGCTTTGAAATAGTTATGCACATATTGTATCTTTTTGGCAGCTCTCTTATGAAATTCACACACCAATCAAGAGTACTTTCAAAAGTGTCAGAATACGATCCAATTAGTAACGATTCTATTAATTGTCGTATATATATTTTGTAGCACCTTTGTAATATTTGATTGTCCATCTAAATTCAACCACTTATCCTCCTGATAGGAAAATTATATTATTTCTCTATATCACTAATATGTTAGCGATTAGTTGATTTTTTTATATTATAAATAAACGGCATGATTAGAGTTGTTGTTATTATCAGCGACTAAATCCTGTACGAAGAATATATAATAATGATATTATATATAGTATATTATACTTAGAGGCTGTAATAAGAAATATCAATAATATATATATCATATAATCAGATATTTATATGTAAAATATAGTAAGATATATATCGTCTATATAATATATATTACAATATATATATATCATATACTATATACACTAGAAGTCATTATTATTATTGCTTTGTATTTATTTGCTGAATGGAAAGCGTGAGTGAAAAATAATGCTAGAATAAGATAATATGAATATTTTATACTATATACGTATATTATATACCATTGGCAATATATATATAATAATATTATATATAATATATATATATATATATATATGTATATAAATATAATCAACACGTCAAAATAATTTAGGGGAAAAAATAATAAACAATATTATATCTCTTTTATTATTAATTAAATATAATATAATATAAATAATATATTATATATAATATATATAAATATATATATATAATATAATATAATATATATATATATATTTATATATATATATATATTACAATATATATATAATATTAATATATTATATATATATATAATAATATTATATATATATAATCTTAAAATATATATATAAATTGCTCTTTCTTTAATGACTTGTAAAAAAAGTGTAGAGTGAAAAAATTACGGAAACGTCCCACACATATTCCTACATAATAAGTGTTTTAATTTTGGTCTCTTCATTTTTTCCTCTTTAAAGTGTCAAGACAGACATATTTTTTCGCCCAAATTTTCGAAGGTTGTTTTTTGTCTCCCTCAAATAAGTGGCAAGTTCTTTAGGGACTAAAAGATGAAGAGCAATCCTCTATTAATAATTAATTCCATTTTATAGCAGTAATTGATACTTCCACTTTTGAGTATTAAATAATCCAGCTATCACTGCTTACGTATATATATACTATATAATTATATCTATATATACTATATATATCTTATTAAATATTGAGATATTATATAGTAGATAAATCACATCATAAATATGATTAATACCATGTAATATCCAGATTGAGTGGGGATGAGCAATGTTACTGAATATATCATAGATTTAGATTAACTGTGATATTAATATATATATAATCATGCTATTATAAATAGCTAACTATTATATTTATATATATATATATATATATATATATCACTATTATATCTGATGGGTTATTTATAGTGGTATATATAGTTATTATATAAGTATATATATATAATTAACTATTACTTCCAATAATATGTTATATTTGTTGATATTAACGCAAGGATATTATTTTTTTTATTAAAAATTATATTATATTTATATATATTATCGGTTATCCGGGTGGAACCGGATATATATAAATAATAGATGTATAATCATTTGTATAGAGCATCATAAATATAATTTATATAGAGAATAACCAGGCTTCTAATACGTAACACTAATACATATTTATTATCATTATAAAATTAATAAAACTCATATATATATATTAATATAGGTATATCATTATATATATTTTATGTGATTTTTACCGGATATATTATATATATATATAAATATATACCTATATATATAAGTTAATTAAAATATCTATAAATATATATATATATATATATAATATATATATATATAAAGTTATTTATATAGATTATATGTGGTAATATATTATATATATATATATATATATATTATGATATATCTTAATATAGTCATATATGTTCTCTATATTACTACTAGTATTATACTCTCTAATTACTATATAAGTCTATATATATATAAACATTTACTATATATTACGTTATATAAAATTATATATATCTATATATAATCAGTCTATATATACTGATATATATATATATATTATATATATACTATATAATATATAGTACGTATATAGTACTAGTTATATTATTAAATATATTTAATATAGTATTATATATATATGTGGACTATATATAATATATATATATATACATCATATACATATATAATAATATTAGTATATATATATCATATATAGTATTATTATTAAATGTATACTATACTGTAATATATATATATTATTATAATACTATATATATACTCATAATATATTATTAATATATAATAAACTACTATATATATATTACTTATATATATTATATATCTATATATATTATAATATATTACTATTATACTATTATATATATATTTATAGTATATATTATCTATAAATATATATATATATATCATTATAATATATTACTATAATACGTATATATATATATATATATATATTATATATATATATATATAATACCTGATATATATATTATATATATATATATATGATCTTTATATATATATTATAATATATAATTATCATATATACTATATATATATAAAATATTATCTTAAATATATATATACTATATCATATATAATAGCTATACCTATATCTCTCTCTCTAGCTATCTCTCTCTACTACTCACCTAATATATATATATATATATTTATATTAATATATATATATATATATATAATATATATATATATATATAAATATATATTATTATATATATATATTATATCAATATGGTAAAAGGGACCGAGTACATATACAGCCAGATAAAAATGTAGTCACAGAATATTAATGGTTTTTAAATGAACACCATATTGTAGCTACAAGATATAATGACATACCCTGAAGCTCAGACTATAGAAATAGTAGTGCTTCATTACTAATCAGTATGGAACCTACTATTACAATAGACTACTATTATTATTAAAATAGTATGTAGTAGTATTCATTGTAATAGTAAAATAGTTCCTGAAGGTAAATTCATAAATTCAAATTTAACAGGTAAATTAAGAAAACGGTGGTAAGAGAGATGGTAGTATTGGGTTGACCTAGATAAACCTAACGAACTTCAAAATTCTACCTTAACAAGAATTACAAATATCCCAAACCTTACGAGCTTTAATACATCTTTTCTATAACTATTTAAGACGACTATAAGCGATGAGAATAAAATCAAAACGCAAATAAAGGAAACTGCAGTAGTGATAAATTTTTAATAATACTTAATATTAAGCTATAAGAAATTATATATATATATATTAACTATATATCTATAATATATATATATAAATATATATATATATATATATATTATATATATAATATATTATATATATATATGATATATATATAATATATATTTTATGTATATATTATAATTCATGTATATAATTATATATATATAAGGTTACTGGATTACAGTTTATATCCAATACGTATATTAAACCTATAGATACTATAACATTTATCACCATATACTTATAATATCACCTAATATAGACTGATGACATAATTAATATAATATATTATATATATTAATAATATATATATATATAATAATTATAATAAATAATTAAATATATAATAAATAATAATAAAATAAGATAATGAATAAATCTTATAAGGTTTAAATTTTGTAGTATCTATAATATCACAACCATATACCAGTATACTACCATACAACCACAGGTTACTATTTCCAAGGTGGTATATGGAAAATTGGTATAAGAAACTGTGTGAGAGGTATAGATTATTACGAGTCACTAATATAGGATATTACGTTCCATTAATATTTACGTAGCTGAAGAATATAAGATAAGATGTATGAAGGTGTATACAGTTGTTGTATGCACAGAATATATGTAGTGGAAAGGCAAGTACTGAGACAGACTGTCGTGTCTGTTAATAATAAGGTATACAATAAAAAACTAATAAACTAATAAAACAACTAAAAAAATAAAACTAAAAAAAAATAATAAAAAAAACACTTTGGACACATGAGTTAAACGTATAAGGAATGTTAGTATCGTAATCAGCATAGCCTCCTTATGTGCAACATTGTGGAATCCATAATTATATATATTTATATATATATATAATGATATATATCTAATATATATAATATTATATATTAATATATTATATATATATATATATATATATATATAGTATAGAGAGTAGAGAGAGAGAGTAGATAATAGAGTATGATGGAGAGATAAATATAAGTATCAATATATCGCCTTAACTTACCGATATACTAACTTATTCATCATGCAACACACTCCTTCTACGCCCAGACTGGGGTGTACCGGGCGTGACAGCAGTCGCTGGAACATGTAAAAGTGATTAAAAGGAATATATGACAATCGTACAATGTCATATATGAGAGATATAATATATAGTGATATGATAGAATAATAGAAGGGCCCAATGTGAATAATACAGTGCTTACATTGCGCAGGATACTACCCTTATTCGTAAACTCTGTACGCAGTCAGTAAATCGCTACCCTAAGAGCTTCCACTGGGACTGCGACGGACCCTCACTATGGCTATCTCGTCAGTGTGGGGTTCATCTTTTGGCCCCAGGTGGGCCTCAACTATACCCCCTCACAAAACCCCGCCATCTCAACATACTTTCATGCACCTTTATACTCGCCTCTGCCAAACTCACATCTTTCTCCTCCAGAGCATTCTTTACGGACTATTTTCGTTCAATCTTATAATATCATAAATATATATATATATATATATATATGGCAAAAGTTACTTAACTGTTGTCAGATATATATATTATATTATATATATTAGTATTGATGATTTATAAAGTATATATAAAATTCTGATATACTAATAATATATATACGGGGTTGCATGCGCATCTTTTTCAGCGGTTAGTATAATATATTATTATAAATATATATATATATATATTATAATTATATTAAATATTATATATATATATATATATATATATATATTAATACCCTATGATAGTTATCTTCTGTCACAAATGTATTCCTATCTAGCTATCAGAATATTATTAGTCACTAATTTAACTGAGATAATAACAACTATTCTGGTTGACATATTTAATTTATTTAAATACGTTGCAAATTATTAGATATTAATTTCAAATAATTTCTGAAGGTGATGACCGTTTTCGTTGAAGTTTTTTCTGTTGTTGTTTTTTGCTTTAAATTTATTCGTTTAGTTTTTGCCGCCCTACAGTAGAACAAATAGTGCCCTATCACAGAGATGGAAGAGAGAGAGAGAGAGAGAGAGAGCAGAGAGGAGAAGAGAGAGAGAGAGAGAGAGGAGAGAGAGAGAGAGGAGAGAGAGAGAGAGAGAGACAAATAATAATAATATTAAGGGTATAAATACACCGATAGTTTTGTGCACGTGGATTAAATTCTGGTCCTGTTATTTTAATAAATCAAAGCACTTAATTTTTTAATCATTCTGTTGTGCGTGTATATTTAATTTATTTATTTACTATTTTGCGATTTATTTTGTCCATAATTACTTTTTCCTAAAAGTTGAAGTAAAAAATGGATAATCAAAAGAATGTTAATTTAATAATTTATGCTCATTCCATAGTATCAGTAACTGGCATTTTATTAAAAATATATGATTTAGATTTTTATATGAAGAACTGATATTGATGTGAAATATCAAAATTAGCCTAGAGATATACTTATATATACTCTATACTTTTTGTGAGTTGATATATATAATGATATTATTTATTAAAATATTATAATACTATTTATAGATATATCAATATATAAATATCTTAATGTTATACTAGATATATATATATAGGTTCTAATATAGTATATATATAGATAATTATCCACCTTTAAAATTTAATGAGTATCTAGTCTAAAAAACCATATATTATATATCCACAAGATATATATATGTTCACAGTCTCCGAACATGTCGAAATAACGCACTTCTTAATTTAAATTCCTGTAAGTTAATTCCATTGATTCAAATAAAATTAAAAAATAGTCTATAATAATATAATATATATATATATATAACGATATGAGAGTATATACCATACTATTTATTGAGTAGTAGTGCGATCG
>JABUQX010074707.1:12500-18074 GCA_015478945.1 Trachelipus rathkii | reverse complement strand
TAAATTTTATAACTATCAAGTTTTAAAATAACCTTTACTAAAATTTTATGAAATTTTATTAAAAAACATAATATTTACTTACCTTAAAGCCAATAAGAAAATCAGTAAGGTCAGCCCCTAGCACACCTCTACACCAAGCTATGTCACGTTGGTTCTGTATTACTGCTTTACATTCACTTAACCAGTAATAAAGTAAAAAAATAAACAAAATAAGTTTCTTCTCTGCTAACATATCATGTATTTATTAAAATCTTTCTAAGTTTTTATTTAAAATACAATTATTCACTAACATTTATATTATTCGCTCGATGTTAACTAAAAATATTTCAAAGTTTTTAAATAATCGGTATTTTCTTATTATTATTATTATTACTATGTACATGACAATCCATCACCGAGAAACACAAACAACCCCAATCCTTACAATACGAAACTACCTGACCTCTCTCTGATTAAAATTTTGAAATAAACTTACCTTAGTCGTAAATTTACGATAATCCTTTGTACCCGGGCATTTAGGCCTATTCCCGGTCAAAAGATATTTCCAAACTGACCTTGCGTAAAAGGTGGTGCAATAACACCGTTAGCCAAATTTAGGTATAATTAGGATTAAACCTTTTGTATCCCAGGCTGATTAAAGCCAATACTAGGTCAAAAGTAATTCCAGTATAGACAAGAATCGAGAATCAATGTTTTTATTATTATAATTATATTTCAAACTGAAACATGGTGGATCGGTAAGATCCTTTAAGCAGGAAAGAAGGAAATGTTTACCTTTCTTGAGTGGACGGTCAGTAATCCATATCTCTATATGACCTCGTATTTGATTGGTCGAGAATTAGTTAAGGCTCAGGATATGAAAAAAAACATGTTTTTTCATTATCCCTGAGACCTTATCTGTGACTTGGATGAAATTGATATTTAGGATGCGGTTTTAGATCCAAACTCATGTAAAATCATACTCGTTGCTCTAACTGTGCACAAGTTCTCGATTTGTAATAGAAATTCTCTATTTTCACTTAAGTGTAATATTCATGATTCACCTGAACATGAGCGCGGAGAGCGGAGAGCGAGGGTTGGCCAGGGGGAAGAGTCGAGGAGGAGCGCGAGGGGAGTGAGGGTCGTTCATTCTTAGATTAAAAGAAAACCGATGATTTGAATTTTTCAAGTTCACCCAATCCCCTGAGAATACAAAGCGTATTTCGTGGTCCAGCATGAATTAACTTTGTATATGAATCACACTAAGAGTGGCTTACAAATACTTAAACCAAGCTCAGCTTTAAACTGGACCGAAACAGTTATTAAGCCTGTGCGAAGAAACCAGCGATAAACAACTTACTCTAGCATTTTATAAACATCAAAATAAGCAGCTTTGAAGTTAGATTATGGGAGAAAGAAATAAGAAACATCATATTGAACCTACATCATTTGATTCTACATTTCAGCCTAGCGCAGATGAAATATATGTTAGAGGTACGTAGGCTAGTGTTAATGCAGATGAAGAAAACATATGTGTTATCTAATTACGTAAACGTAGTTCATTACATGTTATACCAAAATACTACGCATTTAAGAAAATCCTGATCGATGATCCTACGTTATCATCGACCGCTTCCTAAGTTCTATAGACGTACAGAAATTCATTTATCTACTTAGAAAACATTGGCAAGAAAGTATTTATGCAGGTGACCCAGAATGTAAATATACTATGATAATTTATAAACAAAAAGGTATTACTGAAGGTATTACTGAGACACGAAACTATATCATCGATAATGATATAAATGATTGGCATATCTGCAAAGATTTGGAGAATTTTAATATAAAATAATCATAAACATTATGTGTAAAATGTATGTGGAAGTGTTATATATAATAATATTCCTGTATTATATTTAATGTGAACCTTATATAAAATCTTTGTAAGACGAATTCTTCAGTTTAGCCTATATATATATATATATATATATATAATATAATATAATTATGATATATATATATATATATATATATATAATATATAAATATATATATATATATATATATATATATATATATATATATATATATATAAATATATAAATATATAAATTATATATCTGTGATTATTAAATTTCTAAATATATAGTAAAGTTTTTATTATCCTTATTTTTACTTTCTTAAATAAATATTTAACATGTATGTTAAGAGTTTAAATAAACGAAACTTGGGCTCAGGATATGAAAAAACATGTTTTTTCATACCTAAAAGGATAAAATAATTCTCGACAAATCACATACGAGGTCATATATAGAGATAAGGTTTACTCCGTCCACTCACAAGAAAGGTAAAACATTTCCTTCTTACCTGCTTAAAGGATCTTACCGATCCAGCAGTTCAGTTGAAATATATTTATAAAATAATAATAACATTGATTCTCGATTCTTGTCTATACTGGAATTACCTTTTGACCTAGTATTAGGCTTAAATCAGCCTGGGATACAAAAAAAGGTTTATCCATAAATTATACCGTATTTTACCTAACTAGTGTATTGCACCAGCCTTTTACAGAGAAAAAGCGTCAGTTGAAATATATTTTGACGGAATTAGGCCTAAATCGCCCGGGGTACAAAAAGGATTATCCAAATTTAGACCTAAGGTAGTTATTTCAACAACATTTTACAGAGAGAGGTCAGTTTCGTATCTGTAAGGAGTGCGGGTTGTTGTGTTTTCTCGTGATGGATTGTCAATGTACATAGATAATAATAATAATAATAAAGAAAATCCGAATTATTTAAAAAACTTTGAAATATTTTTAGTTAACATCGAGCGAATAATATAAATGTAAGTGAATAATTGTTATTTTTAAATAAAAACTTAGAATGATTTTAATAAAATACATGATATGTAGCAGAAAGAAAGAACTATATTTTGTTATTTTATTACTTATTACATGGTTAAAGATGATGTTAAAGCAGAAGTCACTAGAACAAGAACGTTGCATAGCTTGGTGTAGAGGGGTGCTAGGGGCTAACCTTGCTGATTTACTGATTTATTGCTTTAAGGTACGTAAAATATATGTTTTAATAAAATTTCATAAAATTTTAGTAAAAGTTATTTTAAAACTTGATAGTTATAAAATTTATAAACAAAAAGTATTAACAGTTAATAATAATTTCTTCGTTCAAAGTTTTAAGAAACTTTGAACGTTTTAAGAAATTATTTACAATAATTTTAGTTATATTTGAAGATTAATATAAATGTACGTGTTTAATTAAAACATAAAAATGTTTTTAATAAATTTTTACGTTATATGTGTAAGTTGAGTTGTTGCGTGTGTGTAGTAAAATCTGTGTGTGATGTAAGTAAACTGTGGGGTGTGAGTGTAAGTAAATCTGTGTGAGTGTAAGTAAAATCTGTGTGAGTGTTAATGTAAATCTGATTTATTAGTGAGTAAAATCTGTTGTGAGTTGTAAGTAATATCTATGTGAGTGTGAAGTAAATCTGTGTTGTGAGTGTAGTTAAAGTCTGTGTGTGAGTGTAAGTAAATCTGTGTGTGTGTGTGTGAGTGTAAGTAAATCTGTGCTGAGTGTAAGTAAATCTGCTAGACGTGTGTAAGTAAATCTGATGTGTGAGTTTGTAAGTGAAATGGAAGTGTCTATGGAAAATGTATGAGTGTCATAGTGAATGTGTGTATAGGTGTCATAGTGGAATGTGTGTATAAGGGTCATAGTGAATGTGTGTATAAGTGTCATAGTGAATGTGTATAAGTGTTAGTAAGTGTGTATAAGTGTCATAGTGATTGTGTGTATAAGTGTCATAGTGAATGTTGTGTGTGTGTGTGTGTGTGTTGGTGTGTGTGGTGTGTGTGTGTGTGTGTTGTGTGTGTGTGTGTGTATGTGTGTTCTAAATAATATTAACATTAAGCATGAAGTAAATAACACTACGTATAAAAATAAAAATAAAAATAAGATAAAATAAAAAAATAAAATAATAATAAAATAAATAAAAAATAATAATAAAATAAATAAAAAACGATATTAAACAAAAAGATAAAAATAAAAAACATAATGTTACACAACGTACAAAAATAAAAATAATAAAAAGAAGATAATAAACATAATTTAAAAATAATAATAAAAATAAATAAAATTAATCAAAATAAAAATAAATATAAATTTATTAAAAATAAAATAAAAACTTGATCGAATAAATATATGAGCTGAAGTAGTAAAACATCATGAGTTGTAAAACAGTTAAGCAAAAGTTAAAGCAGTAAAGCAGAAAAGTAAAAGGTGTAAACCAGAAAGTTAAAGCAGTAAAAAACATGAGTTAAACAGTAAAGCAGAAAGTTAAAGCAGTAAAGCATTAAAACAAAGGCATACTAATCCCCTAGGTGTTAGGTAATAACACCTGTATTGTTTTACTGATTTACTTCTTTAAGGTATGTAAAAGTACAAGTTTTTTAAGTTATAAAGAAATTTATAAAAAGAAAATGAGTTTATATATCAGACACTCTGAATGTTTTTTTTTATTCTTACATTACAAATTAAAAATAAAAATTATTAAAAACAAAAACAAAATAAGAAAAATAGATAAAAATATTAAAACAAAAATGGACGTAGATAAAAACAACATAAATGTTAATAAATATATGAGTTAAAGCAGTTAAAGCAGAGAGTTAAAGCAGATATGAGTTAAAGCAGAGAGTTAAAACAGTAAAGCAGAGAGTTAAAGCAGTAAAACATGAGTTAAAGCAGTAAAGCAGAAAGTTAAAGCAGTAAAACATGAGTTAAAGCAGTTTTAAAGCAGAAAGTTAAAGAGCAGTAAAGCAGAAAACAAAAGCATACTTAATCCCCTAGGTGTTAGGTAATAACACCTCTATTGTTTTACTGCTTACTGCTTTAACTGGGTTGTAAAGTATATGTTTTTAATAAAATTTCGTACAATTGTAGTAAAAATGAATGTTTATATATCAGACACTCTGAATTTTTTTCTTCTTACATACAATTTTTAAAAAAATTTATAAATTAAAAAGTATTTAGAGTAAAAAAAGTATTAAGTAAAAAATAATGTATAAATAAATGTGTTAAATAATAGGTCTGTAATGATTTACAGTTTTAGGTTCGCGAAAATTGTTTTTTAATAAAAATGTTTAAGTATGAAATAAAAGTGAATGACTTATATTTGAAAAAAAATTCTTTGAAATGTTTAAGTATGAAATAAAAATGATATGACTTGATAGTATATATATTTTTCTTCGCGCGGAATTATTGCGCCCGGGCGCACGCGCGCGGCGGGTTACGCGAAAGATCGCCTGCGCGCAAGAAGGCGGGCGGGTACGCGGAAAAATTTTGCGCCTGCGGGCGCACGCGGCGGGCGCGGAACGCGCGGGTCGCACCTGCTGGTGCGGGGTTGTCAGCCTTCACGCGGAGGGCGCACACTGCGCCCTGGTGGTTAGCTTATGAACGGGGAAGACATTAATATTAACTCTGTTCTATGATGTGGGTAGAGATGAGCCATCAAAGGTGATTTCATCAAAGATGAATCATCAATATAGATTGGTATCAAAGATGACGTCATCAAAGATAAGTC